>CAWUFW010005713.1:600000-822500 GCA_963921515.1 Calotriton arnoldi
GTAGGAAGGTTAGTTAGCTAGAGGTTAATAGTTGTAGAAAATAAGGAGGGGAGTTTTAAGGTATCTGTTGCAGTTGATCAGGTCTGGAGCAAGTACACAGTTAAAGAATAAAGTTGTTGTGGGGGGGACATTTAGATGTGGGGGTAGCTTAACACACTTGAACAACTTTGTAGAGTGAGGTTTGTAGTTTTGTAAGGCAAAGGCCCAGGTTGTTGTTTGTAATGTGCACCTGTTTCAATATAGCAACCTTTTTCACACAAACCTGGTGTCAGTGGTCGGTGCTGCTCCCCTTCTTCCCTCCCCAATTGGGGCTCTTAGCTCGGCCATTTTCAAAAGCAGATGTGAGCTAGACGAGCTTCGTCACACAAGTCCCACAATATCATTTAAAGTCCGTACTAGGCACTCTTGCCTCCTGGCCCCAGTTGTCCCGAGACGCAGGAGACCTAGCCGGAAAGTGGTGAGGCGCAGATGGCGAAGAAGAAGCTCCAAAGATAGAGACAAGGACCCGACGCAACTAGCCCCAGCAATCCACTTTTGTCGGGACAGGCAGACTGTGAGGCTGGGGTGGGTTGATGAGCATGAAGCGATCCTCATGGTCCATTTTAAGGCCCAGAACGGCAGCTGAGACCAGCGCTTCGACTGCTAAGGGAAGAAGCGGCAAGCACTTTTGGGATACTAATGGATTAAGACGGATCCAGTGTCTGGTTTCCTGCCATGTTCTGGAGGGGTCTGAAGTGTGTGACAGAGCCTTCTTAATAAGGTGAGCTCACGGAAAGTAGAGGCCTGCTCTCCATGTAGCCCATTTGCAGGCCCTGAATAGTGACTTTTGGGGGAAACTGAGTTGTGAGGCGTGGAGAAAGCTCAGTAAAACACAGCTTTGAGACTTTCCAGTGCTCCCAGTCAAGTAGCTTGCAGCCTGGGAACTGTCCCACCCATCCTGTGAGCTCGATTCCAACTTAGATTTGAGTGGAGGAGGAAAGAGGTCCTGCCCCTCCTTTTCCTAAGAGACAGTTTGGCCCACCACCCCGCTGAAGTGGGAGACGTGAAGGTGGTGGCCTCTCTTGAGGTGGGCCTACACCGTCCTGATGGACTGGTCAACCATTCTAGGATATCGGGGTGGAAGCAGTGAAATAATCATTTTAAATTAAGGACCCCCTTTCTGAAGAAGTGGGTGAAGGGTTAATGGGTAATCTGGATGGCTAGATTGGATACAGGGAATTTTCACCCCCCCAACAGGAACTGAGAAAGCAGATTCAAATAACAGCTGGAATCTAGGTGTTGCTGAGATTTCCTTATAAAAAGATACTTCATGGCTGATCCCAGATTCCACTTAATTGCTCCTCGCCATGTTCACTGACTGTTCGTGGCACCTTAGTTGAATGGATGCAGGTTGGCGGGTTGGCATTGCTTTGCTCAGAGAAAGAGATTGTTCAGTGGCAGTTGGCCTCCAATATTATCAGAATTCTTGGAGTACACCTCCAATCATACTTCCTACATCACAAACAACCAACAGCTGGAAAACAAGGCACTTTAGATAAATAAACCCACCCAGGAGGCTGAAATCAAGCACAAAGTCACATCTGACACTGCCATAATTTTTCAAGCCATCAATAAGTCCAGGGAGCCTACTATTGGCGCTGTAGGGGAAGATGTCATGGCATTGAGACTGGACCTGAGACCAGCAGTAGACTGTATTAATGAGGCTGAGGTTTGTGCCTCAGAACTAGAAGAAACTACAAAACACAATCTCCAAACTACCAGCAACATTTATAAATCTGGCGGCACGAGCAGAGGGTATGGAAGAATGAGCCCGTATGAATAACCTATGTGACGTCTGGTTCTTAGACGAATGGATGAGGTCACTGCTGCCTCGAGAGACACTTTCCTTGTGCTTCATCATTGAGCATGTACATAGAGCACTCATACAAAGACTGCCTCCATGCACTCCCACTTGCTCCATGATTACCTTTTTCCTTAATTACATGGACAGAGAGGAAATCCTCCACTTTGCTCGGAACCAGGAACCATTATTGTATGATTCTCAAAATATTATGGTCTTTCTGGATTACACTTAAACTAGTGCAACAACAGTGCAAATTGTTTGTGGAGGCCAAGAGGAAACTTAGATCGCTGAATATCTGATATATGCTCCTCTACCCAGCAAACTTAACAATTTTTTACCAGCCATGGACATTCTTCTTCAAGACCCTGGATGCAGTATGGGAGTGGGTAGAAGAAAGACAAGACATCTGGCCACACAAGAAATCACTGTTTGATGATGACCCACTTCCCATTCTAAGAGTCCAATAGTCAAAAAAGCCTCATGTTTACTCCAGAAACAGAAATTGATCTTGATCGGCTGTACACAAATCGGCAAATATTCCACCTCGCCAGCGATACGAATAGAAGAAGGTGGAGAATGCTGGATCAAGGAGGAAGAGAGACTCTCCCACTTTCTGAATTATCCTCCATATAACTCTTAATTGTCCACCTTCGCTACTTGCAATAATCCTCTCACCAAAATGTACCCTTTATCCTGACTAATGCTACACCCACCGGAAACAATGTCAGAGGTGTATACTGGTGGGCGCCTGGGGGTAGGGAATAAGTGACTATGGGCCATATGGTGATATACCTCTTGAGGGACAACCCGCACCTTTTCTTTGAATGTTACTTTTCTTCTGTTTTTATTGTTCTTGAGTTTTCTTTGGGTAATAGTTGAGATATGAAAAGGCCAAGGTAAGATGCTTTGATTGCAGAGTTGCCATCAATCTTTTTTCTGTCCTGTGACAGATGCTTCATGTTCACGAGGTGTAGGGTCGGGCATGGGTTTTATTTTGCCATTTGAAATGTTGTCCTGCTTCCTTGATAACTTTTGAAAAATTGAGTCCTGCTGCTCAGAGACATATACATCAATATGCACCTAGGTCTTCCCCTTAATGGCTAACCCCAAATGTAAACCCTGTGAGGATCAGATACAAATATATAAACATGGAACGTAAATGGTCTGCTAGATGTGCTCAAAAGAACTGAGCTTCTCAACGCAGCCAAAATACTCAACTCAGACGTACTCTTTCCGCAAGAGACACATCTTATGGGCAATAAGTGTCAGTTACTTGTACAATTGGGTTTTTCACAGGTGTTTCATTCAGGCGTTTACAAGGGCCTCAAAGAGAACACCCATATTCATTTGCAACAATGTGTCCTTTAAGGCCACGCAGGTTTGCCATGATGATTTAGACAGATATATAGCGGCCATGGGCCTTTTAAATGGGAATCACTGTCCTTGATTAACATATACACACCACAACCACCAACATCTATCTTCTTAAAGATTGTTAACCGATTGTTAGATTGCTAACCGGAGGGTCCAGTGGTTTCGTGGGGTGATTGGCACAGGGTAGTTGACAGGTCCTGTGACCGATGGGGGAGAGAGATGATCTATATGCAATACACTTCATTAATGAAAAAAATCATGGTTGCCCTAGGCTTATCCGATGTATGGTGTACTATTCAGCCACAAGAACGCGGTTTTACATTTTATGTGGGAGCTCATAAAACATTTTGCAATCTAGACTACATTTTTATTACCTAATTCATAGACACAAAGGGATGCAGAAGTGCACGGAGCTTATCTTATCACTCTACCGTGGAGCTAGGTATTGACGGATAACACACAGAGAGCTTGGCTTGCGATGCCCAGCTACATTTATCAATGGTGTGACAAGGCCAGTAAAACTCTCCATCGCTTATGTCAAAATTTATAACTCTGTGAATAGATTACATATCTTACCAATGATGATGGCTCAATAATCAAGGGGAACACAGAGAAGTGTCAATGATTTGCATATTATTATGCTAAATTATATTACCAAAATAAAAGGCTGCCGGGACCCGTAAAGGATTTTTTGCTAATCCTCCTCCTACAGAGATTGACAGAAGCAGAGAAAGGACTCTTGAAAGATGATCTTAGTATCGCAGAGCTGTTGGAGGCTCAGAGCCAGTTTCAGTTGGGCAAAAAGCCAGGTTCTAATGGACTACCAGCAGAGTTTTGCAAGATCTACGCCCCCAAAGTCTTGGATTTACTTGGGGACGTGATAAAGGAATCATTACAGATAGGCCACTTACTACTGGTCATGCGTATGGCTGAGATAGTGATTATTCAAAAACAGGACCACACACAAACCTCAGCTCGTCCTACCACCAAATCTCCCTCTTAAATGTCATAGTCAAATTAGCTGAGAAGGCCCTTGCAAACCGACTTTCAAAAGTAATCTTTTTCTTAGTCCGGCTGGACCAGTACAGGTTTATGCCAAACACTGCATTAAAGTCCTTTCAAGAACATTATAATTTACACCGTAGCCAATTCTTCTGGTTCTTGCAATTATGACGTGATTACTCCCTATATCTCGGGAGTGGAAGAACTCCCTGTGTTTAGGCTCCTACAGATGAAACTACTGTCAGAAGAGTTAGGGGCCATAAGATTACGCAAGTGTTTCGGTCTCTAGTAACCAACCCTGCCAACTCTTTTCACACACTGTGTCAGGATTGTGAACAGGATTTGGGCCCTCTTTCTGATAAGAACTGGAGGGAAGCTAGGGTGTTCTCTCAGGGATCAGGCATTGTGTCGAAGTACAAACTGATCCAACTTAACTACTTGAATAGAATATACCTTACACAACACAAACTATGAAAGATTGGTGGAGTGGCCTCCCTGATGTACCTCTCATGTGGGGCCTATTGCACAGATATGGGTTGCATTGTTATCAGCCCCTAACTGGAGGAAGTCCTGGCCTTATTGGGCTGGAACTTACCAGCAGAACCCAAACTCACCATTTTAAATATAAACACAGATCTAGACACTAACAGATAAAAGATGGAATTATTGTGGTTGGGCATCCTGGTGGCCAAAAGAGACACTGCTTGCCAGTGGAAGAAGGCAGACTCTCCTTCAGCTGAGAAATGGAGGAGGGGACTTGACCAATGCATGAGCATGGTAAAACCTATATATACTGCCATAGTGTGTCCACAAAAATATTACAAAATTTGGAAAACATGGTCCCTGCATCAAAGCACTGTAATGGATCCAATAGGGCCTGTGAATGCCACAGTGGATGAGGAAATTTATGTGTAGAGAACTCCGAAATAGAAAGTGATATGCAGACTGAATTAACAAATGCTTTGATTCTCTGGTTTGATTGTGGATTATTACCATAATGATTGTCATGTTGTACCGTGGTGGGTGGACAAGATTTATTACCTTTTTTTCTTTTGTCTTTCCTTGTATCTTTTCTGCTTGTATAATTGACGCAAACTCAATAAAAAATGCGTTATAGAAAAAACCTGGACTTATTGGACAGCATTTTATGAACCGAGGGACGTTGCAAGGTCTTATGTGTGAGACTGGAAGGTTCCTCTAAGTCATGTTATCCCAGATCATGTGTAGATTCTGATATTATGGATCATGTACTACTTCTAAGCTGTTGGACATGCCTTTGCCGGGTTTAAAACACAAAAGATTCAAAATAGAGTAGACCTTCTTGGGACCCAAGCTGGAAAATCTTTCTTAAGGGGGATTATGCCAGCATACTATACTGAAATTGCGCTTGAAAGATCACAGAAGGCATCTGTTTTGTCCATAGCATTGTTGCATCCTTCAAAATACATACTTTTAAAATGAAAAATATAAAGGGATTCTGTTTTGCTAAATAAATACCTGCACAGACGTTTCTAAGTCTGAACATAGAGGATTTTCCCGCAACCAGCATCGACCAACAACCCACTGTCAGCAACACTTTCCTGGGCCCACACTTCAGACTTTGCCTGCTCGGACCTTTCCCACCATAGACGTAGAAAACCTTGAGCTTCCCACCTGACTGATGCCCCACAGAGGTCCTGCTCTGCAGCTGGCCACCGTCGATGAACCCCTCTACGGATCCAGCCTCCAGCCTGGCCCATCAACAACCCTGTCGACAACGACTTTTCTCCCAAAAAGTTTTTAAGTGCAAAGATAAACTTTCACCCAGGACGAACCTGGTCCCTGTATCCGACCCACGCTCCATCATGGTCGGCCTTAACTTTTAACTTGACCCAGTCTAGCACGACCAGATAACCGCACTTAGCACTTTGGGCTTTTTTGGTGCTATTTTTAAATTCAAAGTTTAAAAATTCATACTTCCAGTTCTACTGATTGCATTTTTGTTGTTTGGGTTTCATTTTATTTATTAAAATATTCTCTTTGTTTCTAAACTGGTTTGGGATTGTTCTTGTGCTGTGTTTTCACTTTATTATTGCTAGAGTGTTGCAAAAATACTTTACACATTGCCTCTAAGTTAAGTCCAACTGGTTTGTATCATTTATTGACATTTGTGGTTCACCCTGACAAAGCCTGTTGTTATTTCTTGAAATGGGCTCTAAACTCCTTCAACAAATAACCCAATTTCATACAATTGTAAATCCACATGATGTCTGCCAGTAGGTTTACTGCATGAAGATGCCAGTCAGGGGCAATCTTCTCTCAGAGTGTGCACCTCAAAGGGTTCAATGAGGCAATGAAAGGCCTATTGTGTTGCACAACTGAATGAATTTGGCATCAGGAATGACATATTTCCTGTTGTTTTATGTCATTTTCTGTCTACGTGGTATTTCTGGGGATGTGTGTGGAAATTTGTGTGCAGAAAAACCTGGTATTACCATTTCCTCAGGATCCATTCAAGACTTGTAATTGAGTGAACCTGCGGATCCCGCAGTTGATTTTTCCTGCTAGTATCAGTAATTCTGGGTGCAATTTTACCACACCCAGTTACCTTCTCACTAGAAATTGGAATGTTAATCCTCTGGCCAAGCTCTATTTTCTGTAATATCTATGGAGAGGATTGCTGGTAGATGCGCATGACAAATAGCAATTAAAGTGAAGTGAAAAGTAGGAAAACTAAGTTATGCAGCTTAAGATTATACGGTTTACTAACCCAAGTGTCCTGTTCATGTGTATACTCACCTTTCTGTTCTTCTATTACTTCACTTAGGCATCTGATCTCCTCGTTGATTCGTTCTTCCAGGCTCTTTTTACCCATTCCTAAGTTCCTCAAGGCTGATAAAGCAAATCTCCTCTGTTGTTTCCAGGAATGCCCATTAGAATTAATCAACCCTGGAGAAGAAATATTGCATTACAGCATATATATATATATATATATATATATATATATATATATATATATATATATATATATATATATATATATATATATATATATATATATATATATATATATATGGTTTGTACATATGAAAGCAACAATGGCTATTAGTGGTGTATTTTGTACATTCGAGGATTTAAAAAACAATTAACTACACACGTGTTGTAACAAGAAATATAAATGTCAAGCTACTAAAAAAGGGAAGAAAACAAGGCCATGCAACGGTATATTGAAAGTAACTAGTCAAACATATTTTATATGTATAGGTATGTCTTATTTGCTTCATGACATTCTGTGCAAGAGATGTTCGGTGTTCAAGTGATAAAATATAGGGAAATAAGTGCATGTTCAAAGAAACCAAGAGACCAGTACAACAAGAAAACATGGTTTTACACACTTCACTATAAGCGTCCACTAAGCATAATATAGACCATAATTAGCTGGTTTAACTGCTAGTAATGTCAAGGGTGTTTCAACCATTTATTTTCTATTGGTTAACTTCAGGACAGAGATTTTGAGGCAAAACAAGCCTATAATAAATGGTAGTGCCAGTCTCTATTAAAATCATGAGTGAGGGGAATTGTATTTGCTACAGACTCACAAAGCAGGGGCTTGTTTATGAAAAACAAAATGTTAATGCCGGTCCCCATACCTGGCAGTTAATGACAGAAAAAGAACATCAGGCTGTCCACTCTAAAGAGGGAGGATGGTTCTGATGCCATTACTCAGACTCCTCCCTACTCCATCAAGCCGTCAGAGTTTTCCAATGGCGGATCTAGCTGGGGCTCCAACATCAGAAAACTGACAGTCTGCCCTACTCCTACTTGAGAGGGCTGACCAAGGGTTTGGTGGCCAAGGCACTTTGTCATGTTTGTGACGGACTACCCTGTCTGCCAAACTCTAAATCAGGTTCTCTGTTCAGTTATCAGTAAATGTTCTCTTGGGCAGGACCAGGCTCTTTTAACCAATTTCCTGGAGTAACCACTTGCCAGGAGTTTCTTATTTGGGATGTACGTATGTCTCTCTGAAATAGTCATTCCTCCACTTGCAGTTTCTCCATATGCAGAGTAACTGACTCTATGGTAGGTCATCTCCCGGGCTTTTGGATAAAGTTTTTTCTAAAGTGCCTGTTGTATGTAGCCAATGACTAGTTATGTAATGCCTGGGAATCAATATCCAGACATATGACAGAGTCAAAATGGCTCCTGAATCCTCATAAACAATAAATGAAAAATAGACCAGGAGCTGTGATAAGGATCGACAGTGCCCTACAAATGATTAGGGATGCATGAGTTGATCTATATAATAGGCAGACAAAATACTACCTCCACAAAAAATCTGTCAACTGCGCTTAGTTACTCAGATGCCAGACTGTAACCAATGAGGATTACTATTACAAAGGATCACCATGGGCTACTTAGGTGAAAATTTCAGTTAAAACATTATATATATAAATATATATATATATAAAAGAAGCTTCCACTCCCCAATGATCCACAGGGAAAATATATATATACTTTTCTCCACATTTAGAGAAAGCCTGTAATCAGTTTCTTTGGGAATTTCCATTTTATTAACTGGCAGTACCTGTTAACAAGTACTGCTGGTTAATAAATGGAAATTCCCAAAGAATTCTCTAAATGTGGAGAAAAGTATTCTTTGAAGTTTAAGGGGCGTTTGTGGAACGCCTCTACCTTGCACCACCCGCGATCTGGATGCACGCTTGGTAATCTACAAACCCAGAGGAATATATATATATATATTATCCTGAGTGCGACTTTTTCTTGTGCTCGAGTAGCACGAGGTGATTACAATATATATATATATATATATATATATATATCAACAAACCAGTCCTTGGCGGAGGGAGCACTGTTCAGCTGGTGCTCGCGGCGAGAAAAGGGCCAGTTCTCGCAGGGATATTTTCCACAAAAATGAAAAAGAAACGCGGCACTCTCCTTGGCTAGTACAACTCTTTATTTAGACCATCACTCTCCTCCTCCTACGCTTTTCGAACATCAAGTTCTTGGTCACGGTAGTATACACAGCCCTTCATCGCTTTCCACTATTTATACTAAGTCACCACTTTGCCCATAATGAGGCATTATGGGACTAGTAGTTTGCATTACATGTCGATTCCTTATTTACAATACTCGTTACATGTTTGATGCCTTTGGGCTACCTTATGCGATATCCACATCAGTGATATGACATTATGGATGCTATAAATGACCAATTACAATTCTCTAGTCACATGATTCATCCCTGTTGTGAGAGAAACGTGCTAATTTCGTTCACACTGAATAAAACTTGTCAGTTCATTTATCATACAGTTTTCTACTCCCCAATCAATCGTTGATATCGAGGATGATAGGATGTGCATTTTCTTACACTTTATCATGTGCTCACAGCCAGACTGAGTGTCACTTATTATTGTATAGGCTGGTTGCCTTTGTGTCATTACAGACTAATCATAAGCCAATATTCCACTCTAAGGTATGCCACACAGATCAGCCACTATACATCAAAACAAGAACATTGATTTCACTACTGTTGCAAACATTAAAAATTAAAAATTATCAGGCCATATTCATTCTCATATGGGCTACGAGCCACTTTTACACTTATCTATTTTTTTTAATGTTTACAGAAATATCTTCTTTTTCACGGTTATTAATGTTCTCTTATTAATCTTGAAAGATCATTTCTTTTACAGCTCATTACAGATGCACATACATTTCTTCATCCCCGTTGAGCCCAAGAGGGATTTTGGTTTTGAACCTTATTATGAGTTTGGATTCCAGACGTCTCAACTTCAATGTTCTATTACCTCCTCTCTCATGCGGAGGTACGGTGACCAAGCCTGAGTACCTCATGTCTTGCCAGGTTTTACCTTCATGTGTGCTCATGTGCTTGGCAATTGCATATGTCATATCACGATTTTGTGTGGCTCTTATATGTTCAAGTATACGCTTTATGAGTGGGCATATAGTGCTCCCTGTGTATCTTTCCCCACAGAAGCATTCAATTAGATACACTGCATATGTTGAATCACATGTGATTGTTTCTTTGATGTCAAACAATTTGCCTCTTGGATCCTTGATGGATTTTAGATTTTTTCCAATCTTGCATGCCTTGCAAGTCTTGCACTTGCAAAATCCTTTCTGTCTTGTTTGTAGCCATGTGTCTGGTCTCTTCCTTTCAAAATGGCTGTTCACCAGTGTATCCGATAAAGATGGTGCTTTTCTGTAGGATATCAAGTTGCGATTTCCTATTCTTTTCCCGATGTCTGGATCTTTTTTCAACACGTTCCAGTACTTGGTTAGAATTTGTTGAATTCTGAAACTCTTTTTGCTGTAGGTTAAAATTAACCGTGGTATACTTTCTTGTGTTTGGGCTTCCATGTTGTTTTTCCTTTTTCTGATATCCACCAAGGTCTGAGCTCTTGTTTTTTGTCTTGCCTTCTCTTCCCCCGTTGGATGTCACTGTGTTTGTATCCTCTTCTGAGGAAGCGTGATTTAGTTTCTCCATATTTCTTTTCCATTTCCTTGGGTTCTGAACAGTTCCTCTTCATTCTTATAAATTCCCCATAGGGGATGCTTTTCTTGAGGGATTGAGGATGGAAGCTCGATCCGTGAAGCAGGCTATTCGTGGCAGTTTTCTTTCTGAACACTGTTGTGTGTATTTTATTGGATTTGATATATATACCCTGGTGTCCAAAAAATCAATCTCTTTAGAGTTGATATTGTGGGTGAATTTCAGTCCCACTTCATTATCATTCAGGACAGCTAGGTACTTCAAGAACTCTGCCTCTGTTCCTCTCCATGGGAGAAAAAGATCGTCGATAAATCGCAGCCAAAGGGCCACCTTGGTTGTGTATGGGTCATTTTCCTCTCTCCAAGCTATGTTTTTCTCCCACCAACCCATCATGAGGTTGGCATAGCTTGAAGAGAAGGAAACTCCCATCGCAGTTCCACAGCTTTGAGAATATAATTTTTTGTTGAATAAAAAGATATTGTTCTTCAGACACATTTCAATCATGTCCACTAGCATTGTTGTGTGTTTGAGTTCTCCTATTGGTCTCTGTTTTAGGAAATACATTATGGCCCTTATTCCAATTTCGTGATTGCTTGAAGTATATAATGAGACAACGTCAACTGCCACAAGTAAATAATCTGATTGCCAATTTGTTTCCATTAATATTCTTAGGAAATCTCCTGTATCCTTGATATAGGAATCTAGGGTTGGCACTATTGGCGCCAGGAAGTCTACATAAGATGCTATGTTCTCATAAAGGGCACCACAGCTAGATATTATTTGGTGCCCCGGAGGCTTATTTAGAGTCTTGTGCACTTTAGGCAAGAAGTATATGGTGGGTATCACAGGATTTTCTACCATCAAGAAGTTCTTTTCATCCTCATTTATTAGGCCATTTTCATACCAATATTTTAATTTTTTGCTCAGTTCGATGGTCAAGTCATTCATGGGATTCTTTTTTAACACTTGATAATTTGTTGTGTCATTGAGTTGGCGCATCGCTTCGTCAATGTAATCTTGCTTGTCCATAATAACTATGTTGCCACCTTTATCTGCTGGCTTGATTTCGATCATAATATTGTTTTTCAGTGCTTCTAGGGCTTGCGCTCCTTTAGGGATACATTTTCTCTTCTGTTGCCATGTTTGACATTCTCCATTACATCTAGTTCTGCCACCACTAGATCATGGAAAGTGTCAACACGATTTCCTGGAAGATGCGCCGGGCAGAATTTAGACTGATTTTTAAAATTGGTCTGAAGATGTTTGTTCACATTAGTGCCCATTTCTTCTAAGAGTTGAGTGTCCGATAGTTCTGTTTCATTTATTTCATTGGCCAACTCATATGCTGTTTTCAAGCTTTGTGCTTCCCCAATTGTATATTGGTCCTCTTGCTCTATCGTTGTTTCTGCTATTGAATAAGCCATTGAGGGGGTTGACGGTAATTTCATAAAAAACTTTTTAATTTCAGTTTACGAATGTACTTGTACACGTCAATTTTAGTTTCCACAAAGTCCTGGTGTCTCTCTGGACAAAATGTCAAGCCTTTGTTCATGAGGCTACGTTCTGCTTCCGTTATTGTGTATTTGGACAGGTTGATGATTAAATCTGGCTCCTCTGCTCCTCGGGTGTCATTCTTTACTTCTTCATTACTGTGCGATTTCGGAGATGGTATCCTCTTGTTTTTTCTAGAGCCTCTTCTTGTCTTCCGTCGTTTTCTCTGTTGGCCGACATTCCTCTTCCTCTCGCCCTGGTTCTCCCAGTTCCACGTCCTCTTCCCCTGTTTCTTGGGTTTTGTTGATCCTGATAGAGCAACTTCATCTCTTCTAAAAAAGACAGTTGGCATGGCTCGCTGTTATTCTTGATTCGCCTTCACTAAGATCCGACTCGGATTCACTTTGAGTGGTATTGGGAGATTCTCTTACCATTTGTTTTTTTGTATCTACTTGTTGCTTTAGTGCATCAAATCGTCTTGCAAATGTAAATATGGTTCCATACTCGTAGTCACATTCATCCCTTCTAAATTTACGCTGTTTGCGTTCTTGTACCTCGTTTTCATGTTTATCCAGATTTTGGTCCATGTCTGCTCGAAGTTTCCTTAAGACATCTTTCTCCTGATTTGATGCTTTAATAAATCATCAACATCCTTTTTTGGCATATTTGATGATTATTAGCATCATAGTACGTGAGCAGTCCATGTTGTTTCTACCCCACTCTTCCAGCATGTCTGGCCTAGTATCTGGGTGGTTTGGTAATGTGAAAATGCGTAGTCCTCTCGGTACTCTACCGCACTCCACGTATTTTTCTAACGTTATAATTTCCCAGCTTCTGGAAATATCCAGAAGCTGGGAAATTATAACGTTAGAAAAATGATCGAAATCAAGCCAGCAGATAAAGGTGGCAACATAGTCATTATGGACAAGCAAGATTACATTGACGAAGCGATGCGCCAACTCAATGACACAACAAATTATCAAGTGTTAAAAAGAATCTCATGAATGACTTGACCATCGAACTGAGCAAAAATTTAAATATTGGTATGAAAATGGCCTAATAAATGAGGATGAAAAGAACTTCTTGATGGTAGAAAATCCTGTGATACCCACCATATACTTCTTGCCTAAAGTGCACAAGACTCTAAATAAGCCTCCGGGGCGCCCAATAATATCTAGCTGTGGTGCCCTTTATGAGAACATAGCATCTTATGTAGACCACTTCCTGACGCCAATAGTGCCAACCCTAAATTCCTATATCAAGGATACGGGAGATTTCCTAAGAATATTAATGGAAACAAATTGGCAATCAGATTATTTACTTGTGACAGTTGACGTTGTCTCATTATATACTTCAATCAATCACGAAATTGGAATAAGGGCCATAATGTATTTCCTAAAACAGAGACCAATAGGAGAACTCAAACACACAACAATGCTAGTGGACATGATTGAAATGTGTATGAAGAACAATATCTTTTTATTCAACAAAAAATTATATTCTCAAAGCTGTGGAACTGCGATGGGAGTTTCCTTCTCTCCAAGCTATGCCAACCTCATGATGGGTTGGTGGGAGAAAAACATAGCTTGGAGAGAGGAAAATGACCCATACACAACCAAGGTGGCCCTTTGGCTGCGATTTATCGACGATCTTTTCTCCCATGGAGAGGAACAGAGGCAGAGTTCTTGAAGTACCTAGCTGTCCTGAATGATAATGAAATGGGACTGAAATTCACCCACAATATCAACTCTGAAGAGATTGATTATTTGGACACCAGGGTATATATCAAATCCAATAAAATGCACACAACAGTGTTCAGAAAGAAAACTGCCACGAATAGCCTGCTTCACGGATCGAGCTTCCATCCTCAATCCCTCAAGAAAAGCATCCCCTATGGGGAATTTATAAGAATGAAGAGGAACTGTTCAGAACCCAAGGAAATGGAAAAGAAATATGGAGAAACTAAAGCACGCTTCCTCAGAAGAGGATACAAACACAGTGACATCCAATGGGGGGAAGAGAAGGCAAGACAAAAAACAAGAGCTCAGACCTTGGTGGATAACAGAAAAAGGAAAAACAACATGGAAGCCCAAACACAAGAAAGTATACCACGATTAATTTTAACATACAGCAAAGAGAGTTTCAGAATTCAACAAATTCTAACCAAGTACTGGAACGTGTTGAAAAAAGATCCAGACATCGGGACAAGAATAGGAAATTGCCCCTTGATATCCTACAGAAAAGCACCATCTTTATCGGATACACTGGTGAACAGCCATTTCGAAATGAAGAGACCAGAAACATGGCTACAAACGAGACAGAAAGGATTTTGCAAGTGCAATACTTGCAAGGCATGCAAAATTGGAATAAATCTAAAATCCATCAAGGATCCAAGAGGCAAATTGTTTGACATCAAAGAAACAATCACATGTGATTCAACATATGCAGTGTATCTAATTGAATGCTTCTGTGGGGAAAGATACACAGGGAGCACTATATGCCCACTCAAAAAGCGTATACTTGAACATATAAGAGCCACACAAAATCGTGATATGACATATGCAATTGCCAAGCACATGAGCACACATGAAGGTAAAACCTGGCAAAACATGAGGTACTCAGGCTTGGTCACCGTACCTCCGCATGAGAGAGGAGGTAATAGAACATTGAAGTTGAGACGTCTGGAATCCACACTCATAATAAGGTTCAAAACCAAAATCCCTCTTGGGCTCAACGGGGATGAAGAAATGTATGTGCATCTGTAATCAGCTGTAAAAGAAATAATCTTTCAAGATTAATAAGAGAACATTAATAACCGTGAAAAAGAAGATATTTCTGTAAACATAAAAAAAAAATAGATAAGTGTAAAAGTGGCTCGTAGCCCATATGAGTATGAATATGGCCTGATAATTTTTAATTTTTATTGTTTGCAACAGTAGTGAAATCAATGTTCTTGTTTTGATGTATAGTGGCTGATCTGTGTGGCATACCTTAGAGTGGAATATTGGCTTATGATTAGTCTGTAATGACACAAAGGCACTCAGCCTATACAATAATAAGTGACACTCAGTCTGGATGCGAGCACATGATAAAGTGTAAGAAAATGTACATCCTATCGTCCTCGATATCAACGATTGATTGGGGAGTAGAAAACTGTATGATAAATGAACTGACAAGTTTTATTCAGTGGGAACGAAATTAGCACGTTTCTCTCACAACAGGGATGAATCATGTGACTAGAGAATTGTCATTGGTCATTTATAGCATCCATAATGTCATATCACTGATGTGGATATCGCATAAGGTAGCCAAAAGGCATCAAACATGTAACGAGTATTGTAAATAAGGAATCGACATGTAATGCAAACTACTAGTCCCATAATGCCTCATTATGGGCAAAGTGGTGACTTAGTATAAATATTGGAAAGCGATGAAGGACTGTGTATACTACCGTGACCAAGAACTTGATGTTCGAAACGCGTAGGAGGAGGAGAGTGATGGTCTAAATAAAGAGTTGTACTAGCCAAGGAGAGTGCCGCGTTTCTTTTCATAGGTTTCAGGGACGTTATAGTTAGTTGGACATTAGACACTAAGGAGGTTTTTAGCACTTGCACTTTAATTGAGAAACTAAGCACCTGTGCACTTTAGTAGCTGATGTTTACATAGTACAAGCAGTGGGGAAACTGTTGACGCAAGCACCTTTTTGGAATTCAGAATGGGCTCACTCTGAATATCCGATGAATCTAGTACTGAATTTGCCTTAATTTGCACATATTGTATTTTACAATGTTTCTTTTATCACAGGTTTTAGCATGTAATGTTTACAATATAATTGTTTTAAATGTGAAATAAGCTAATCTGTTGATACACCAAATATAGAGTCAACCAATGGTATTCAAACCATGAGTTTTCTACGTTGTCATGTCAATCATATAATGACAATGTACAACAACCATTGAATATGTATATATGGCATTAGTAAATATATATATCGGAAGGTGCTCGCAATGGTAGAAAACTAGCAGTATGTTGTCTATGTTTACAGCCACATTTTCTTTCCTTTTTTTCATGCACTTGTCACTTTAATTCAGGGTAAACAAACGAGATAAAAATCATGTGTTGACTGGTTTGCGCGTCATGTGATCAAGGCCCTCCGGGGCTGAAACGCGTTATGGCTGCCATGTAACCTGGTGGAATTAAACAAACTTCAAGCACTTGCTCTGTGGTCCGTGCTCCATTTTGTCAACAAAAGAATCGCCAGTGGCGGGTGGAGTGCTCTGGATATATACATATATATATATACATATATATATATACATATATATATATACATATATATATACACATATATATACATATATACATATATATATACATATATACATACATATATACATATATATACATATATATTACCTACTGGCGGTCGCCAGTAGGTAGTTATAGTTAGGACCTCGCTTCTATTCAAAAAGCGTTTTGTCTTTTCCCAATAACTTTGGCGCCGGTTGACGAACGTTCGCGAAAATTTCAAAACTAGTGGGGCGCTCCGGTCAGCTCCTGTCTTGAAAGTTTCGGGGTGATTCGTCAAGCGGGGGCCGAGAAAAAAGGCGGGGTCCCAAAACACGTTTTCCCCATGTTAATTTCCATAGGAAACTTTAGACAAAGCTACAGCCCGAACTGCTGAACGGAATTACACCAAATTTGGCAAGAAGGTAGCGCTTGGTTCAGAAAGCGACCTTTTTTTAAATGGTGTAAATCCGTTCAGTAGTTTTTGAGAAATTTAAAAGAAAGAAAACTTTCGATATCTGGGCAGAGCCTAACCACACATCTCCTCCCGAGCACGAGCTTGCCTCTGATTGGCTGCCAACACTTCAAACCAGGAAGTGTTGGCAGCCATCTTGTGCCTCGGACGAGAGAGAAAGAAAAAGGTAAGAGAAAGATACAAAAACAAGAAAAGGGGGCAGGGTAAAAACACCCTGACCCCCCAGGCCTGCTCAGGGGGTCCGCCCAAAAAAGCATTTTTTTAAAAAAAATTCAGGCGGGGTCGCGCCGTGTGCGCAAATCCGTCCGAAAATTAAAACGAACGAAGCGCGGTCTCCCGCGCTTCGTTTTCAAAGCCCCCGGGTGGGCTAAGTCCCGGGGGCAATTTATTTATGTAGCGGGGGCCAGCTTGGGCCCCCGCAGCCCCGGGGTCCACCACCTCCCCGGGGCTTTATTGATTATAGAGTGGGGGGGCCTCGTGGGCCCCCCCAAGCCCCGGGGACCGCCACCTCCCCGGGTCTGTCATAATTAATTAGTGTGGTGGGCTCAAGCCCCCCCACACTGCCCCGGGGACCACCACCTCCCTGGGGCACTTTGTATTTAAATACGGGGGTCCGTTACGGACCCCCGTGCCCCGGGGACCACCACCTCCCTGGGGCTTTGCAAGCGTTGGGAGGGGGGCCGCGCGGCCCCCCTCCTGGAGCCCTTGATGGCCCTGGGGACCGCCACCCCCCAGGGCCGGGTCCTGCAGTGTCCCGGGGTGCCCACCCCTGGGACATTGCTGTTTGCAATGGCAGGGCGGGAGCACGGCTCCCGCCCTGCCATAGCAAACTCTGCTTTGCTTCATTGAAGCGAGAGCAGGTTTCCCTGCTCTCGCTTCAATGAAGCAAAGCAGATTGCTTTGCACAAGGGGAGCTGCATGTCTGCAGCTCCCTTGTGCAAAAGCAATGCCGGCTCCCGCAGGACGCGGGAGCCGGCGGGACCGTGGGGGCATTGGGGCTCCCCCCACGGTCCCCAACGGAGAGGCCAGGCCCCGGGGGATGGGGTCCCCGGGGCCATAAGTGGCTTAAGGAGGGGGGCCACGCCGCCCCCCTCCAAATAATTTCATTATTAAAAAATAAAATAAAGTCTGGCCATGCCCCGGGGGATGGGGTCCCCGGGGCCGGAATTGGCCTCGGGAGGGGGGCCACGCGGCCCCCTTCCCGATTTAATTTATTTTTTATTTTTAGAAAAAGGGGTCAGACCCTGGGGGATGGAGTCCCCAGTGCCCCAAAAAAGTAAAAAAAAGGGGGGCCACACAGCCCCCCTTGTAAACATTTTTTTTTTTTAAAAAGCACGCCCCCTTTCTCTACCACTCTGCAAACGTGCCCCCTGGCGTGTTGTTAGTTGGGGAATTAATTCCCCTTGAATACAGAGGGTCCCTGGGGGCCAACTAGCCCACCAGGTACCTCCAATATGCACCACAGATCTGCGTTGCAGAGAGGTGGTCCGAGGCCACGCCCCTTTTTACACCTCTCTGCAACGCAGCTCTGTGGCGCTTACTGGAGGTACCTGGTGGGCTAGTTGACCCCAGGGACCCTCGGGATTCAAGGGGACTTAATCCCCCAACTTACAATGCGCCAGGGGCGCGCTTGCACAGTGGTGCAGGGAGGGGCGGGGCCTGATATGACAAGTGTGCAAACACGCCCCTGGCGCGTTGTAAATTGGGGGATTAAGTCCCCTTCAATCCTGAGGGTCCCTGGGGTCAACTAGCCCACCAGGTACCTCCAGTAAGCGCCACAGAGCTGTGTTGCAGAGAGGTGGTCCGAGCCACGCCCCTTTACAACACTCTGCAAACGCGCCTCTTGGCGCACTGGTGGTGGGGCGATGAGGTCCTCTTGTGTCCTGAGGACCTCAGGACACAAGTGGACTTCATCCCCGAGCAGCAGTGCGCCAAGAGGCGCGTTTGCAGAGTGGTGTAAAGGGCGTGGACTCGGACCACCTCTCTGCAATCCAGCTCTGTGGCGCTTTATTGGAGGTACCTGGTGGGCTAGTTGGCCTCAGGGACCCTCAGTATTCAAGGGGAATTAATTCCTCAACTAACAACGCACCAGGGGGCGCGTTTGCAGAGTGGTGGAGAAAGGGGGCGTGGCCTTTGTCTACCTCTCAGCAATCCCACTGCGTGGGGCTTACTGGAGGTAAGAGGTAGGCTAGTTGGCCCCTAAAGGACCCCCAGCAGCGAAGGGGACTTCCATCCCCATCCAAGAGCGCGCCAGGGAGCGCGTTTGTAGAGTGGTGGGCAAAGGGGGCGTGGCCTGCTCTTCGAACTTAGCAATGCTGCTGTGTGGGACTTACTGGAGGTAATAGAAGGGGTAGTTGGCCCCCAAGGATGTCCTTGAGGGCCAACTACCTCCAGTAAGTCCCGCACAGTGGGATTGCTAAGACGTCTTCGGAGGCCATGTCCCCCTTTCTCCACCATTCTGCAAACCCGCCTCCTGGCAGACTACGGGATGGGGGATGAAGTCCAATTTACTCCTGAAGGACTTTGGGGGCCAAGAAGCCCTACTGGTACCTCCTGTAAGCCCTACGCACTGGAATTCCTGAGCGCTGGTCGGAGGGCCAGCACCCTTTCTCCACCACTCTGCAAACGCGCCCCCTGGCGTGTTAGTTAGTTGGGAATTAATTCCCCTTGAATACAGAGGGTCCCTGGGGGCCAACTAGCTCACCAGGTACCTCCAATATGCGCCACAGATCTGCGTTGCAGAGAGGTGGTCCGAGGCCACGCCCTTTTACACCTCTCTGCAACGCAGCTCTGTGGCGCTTACTGGAGGTACCTGGTGGGCTAGTTGGCCCCAGGGACCCTCAGGATTCAAGGGGACTTAATCCCCCAACTTACAATGCGCCAGGGGGCGCGTTTGCACAGTGGTGCAGGGAGGGGGCGGGGCCTGATATGACAAGTGTGCAAACACGCCCCCGGGGGATGGGGTCCCCGGGGCCATAAGTGGCCTAAGGAGGGGGGCCACGCGGCCCCCCTCCAAATAATTTCATTATTAAAAAATAAAATAAAGTCTGGCCATGCCCCGGGGGATGGGGTCCCCGGGGCCGGAATTGGCCTCGGGAGGGGGGCCACGCGGCCCCCTTCCCGATTTAATATATATATTTTTTTTTAGAAAAAGGGGTCAGGCCCTGGGGGATGGAGTCCCCAGGGCCCCAAAAGAGTAAAAAAAAGGGGGGCCACACAGCCCCCCTTGTAAAAAATGTTTTTTTTAAAAAGCACGCCCCCTTTCTCCACCACTCTGCAAACGCGCCCCCTGGCGTGTTGTTAGTTGGGGAATTAATTCCCCTTGAATACAGAGGGTCCCTGGGGGCCAACTAGCCCACCAGGTACCTCCAATATGCACCACAGATCTGCGTTGCAGAGAGGTGGTCCGAGGCCACGCCCCTTTTTACACCTCTCTGCAACGCAGCTCTGTGGCGCTTACTGGAGGTTCCTGGTGGGCTAGTTGGCCCCAGGGACCCTCAGGATTCAAGGGGACTTAATCCCCCAACTTACAATGCGCCAGGGGGCGCGTTTGCACAGTGGTGCAGGGAGGGGGCGGGGCCTGATATGACAAGTGTGCAAACACGCCCCCTGGCGCGTTGTAAATTGGGGGATTAAGTCCCCTTCAATCCTGAGGGTCCCTGGGGGTCAACTAGCCCACCAGATACCTCCAGTAAGCGCCACAGAGCTGTGTTGCAGAGAGGTGGTCCGAGGCCACGCCCCTTTTTACACCACTCTACAAACGCGCCTCTTGGCGCACTGGTGGTGGGGCGATGAGGTCCTCTTGTGTCCTGAGTACCTCAGGACACAAGTGGACTTCATCCCCGAGCAGCAGTGTGCCAAGAGGCGCGTTTGCAGAGTGGTGTAAAGGGGCATGGCCTCGGACCACCTCTCTGCAATCCAGCTCTGTGGCGCTTATTGGAGGTACCTGGTGGGCTAGTTGGCCCCAGGGACCCTCAGTATTCAAGGGAATTAATTCCTCAACTAACAACGCACCAGGGGCGCGTTTGCAGAGTGGTGGAGAAAGGGGCGTGGCCTTTGTCTACCTCTCAGCAATCCCACTGCGTGGGGCTTACTGGAGGTAAGAGGTAGGCTAGTTGGCCCTCAAAGGACCCCCAGCAGCGAAGGGGACTTCAATCCCCATCCAAGAGCGCGCCAGGGAGCGCGTTTGTAGAGTGGTGGGCAAAGGGGGCTTGGCCTGCTCTTCGAACTTAGCAATGCTGCTGTGTGGGACTTACTGGAGGTAATAGAAGGGGTAGTTGGCCCCCAAGGATGTCCTTGGAGGCCAACTACCTCCAGTAAGTCCCGCACAGTGGGATTGCTAAGATGTCTTCGGAGGCCATGTCCCCCTTTCTCCACCATTCTGCAAACGCGCCTCCTGGCAGACTACGGGATGGGGGATGAAGTCCAATTTACTCCTGAAGGACTTTGGGGGCCAAGAAGCCCTACTGGTACCTCCTGTAAGCCCTACGCACCGGAATTCCTGAGCGCTGGTCGGAGGGCTAGCACCCTTTCTCCACCACTCTGCAAACGCGCCCCCTGGCGTGTTGTTAGTTGGGGAATTAATTCCCCTTGAATACAGAGGGTCCCTGGGGGCCAACTAGCCCACCAGGTACCTCCAATATGCGCCACAGATCTGCGTTGCAGAGAGGTGGTCCGAGGCCACGCCCCTTTTTACACCTCTCTGCAACGCAGCTCTGTGGCGCTTACTGGAGGTACCTGGTGGGCTAGTTGGCCCCAGGGACCCTCAGGATTCAAGGGGACTTAATCCCCCAACTTACAATGCGCCAGGGGGCGCGTTTGCACAGTGGTGCAGGGAGGGGGCGGGGCCTGATATGACAAGTGTGCAAACACGCCCCCTGGCGCGTTGTAAATTGGGGGATTAAGTCCCCTTCAATCCTGAGGGTCCCTGGGGTCAACTAGCCCACCAGGTACCTCCAGTAAGCGCCACAGAGCTGTGTTGCAGAGGTGGTCCGAGGCCACGCCCCTTTTTACACCACTCTGCAAACGCGCCTCTTGGCGCACTGGTGGTGGGGCGATGAGGTCCTCTTGTGTCCTGAGGACCTCAGGACACAAGTGGACTTCATCCCCCGAGCAGCAGTGCGCCAAGAGGCGCGTTTGCAGAGTGGTGTAAAAGGGGCGTGGCCTCGGACCACCTCTCTGCAATCCAGCTCTGTGGCGCATATTGGAGGTACCTGGTGGGCTAGTTGGCCCCAGGGACCCTCAGTATTCAAGGGAATTAATTCCTCAACTAACAACGCACCAGAGGGCGCGTTTGCAGAGAGGTGGGGAAAGGGGCGTGGCCTTTGTCTACCTCTCAGCAATCCACTGCGTGGGGCTTACTGGAGGTAAGAGGTAGGCTAGTTGGCCCCTAAAGGACCCCCAGCAGCGATGGGGACTTCAATCCCCATCCAAGAGCGCGCCAGGGAGCGCGTTTGTAGAGTGGTGGGCAAAGGGGGCTTGGCCTGCTCTTCGAACTTAGCAATGCTGCTGTGAGGGACTTACTGGAGGTAATAGAAGGGGTAGTTGGCCCCCAAGGATGTCCTTGGGGGCCAACTACCTCCAGTAAGTCCCGCACAGTGGGATTGCTAAGACGTCTTCGGAGGCCATGTCCCCCTTTCTCCACCATTCTGCAAACGTGCCTCCTGGCAGACTACGGGATGGGGGATGAAGTCCAATTTACTCCTGAAGGACTTTGGGGGCCAAGAAGCCCTACTGGTACCTCCTGTAAGCCCTACGCACCGGAATTCCTGAGCGCTGGTCGGAGGCGCCAGCACCCTTTCTCCACCACTCTGCAAACACGACTACTAGTTAAAGAAGTGTTTGCAATGTAATAGGTTTCGCATTTGCGAGAATTAGAGCTATTGGCGTTGTAAATGCAAAAGTTTTTTACTAATGTTTTTTGGAGTGGAGGGGATGTACGTTGTGTGTAGTGGAATTATGTGGTATGTTGTGCAGTGAAATTATGTGGATAGAAAGTATGTGGTATTTAGTGTATAGGAATTATGTAGAGCGGGATTATGTGTTATGGAGAGTAATTATGTGGTATGGTAGTCTGTGTTGTGGAGTGGTAACCTCAGGTTTAGTCTTCCTCGTTTCCATAGAAGCTCAACTATGAACTCAGTGAGACAAAAAAGATGGAATCACTGAGGAGCACTTGTGGACCTAGTCAGAGGTATGAGCAGGGCCACTGGAATTATGTGACTGTTTGGCTGCACCGAATTTCGCACAATTATACATTTTCTGCATTAGCCCCAGATTCATCATCTGCACCCTAATCTGCAGATTTGAACAAAAAAAGCCTTGTTTCTAGCTGAAACGGGTCAAACGTTACCAAAAATGCAGCGACAAGTGTTACAGCGTGGTGGAAGGCCCTTTGCAGACCTAGAATGGTCACGTGTTACTTATTGCTAAATGTGGGTGTTAAATTGGTTCTAATGGTGTGCAAGCCACTCTTGCTTCCCTCTGCGCCTCTCTTGCCTCTTTCTGCATTTCTGTTGCTTCTTTCTGCACGTTTCTTTATTTTTCTGCACTTCTCTTCACCTTATTCTGCAAATCTCATGTACTTTCTGCACCTCTCTTCCCTCTTTCTGCACGTCTGTTGCCTCTTTCTGCACCTCATTTGCTTCTTTCTGCACCCGTTGTCTCTTTCTGCACTCGTCTTCCCTCTTTCTATACTTTTCCTGCCTGTTTTTGCATCTCACTGGCCTCTTTCTGCACTTTTCTTGCTTCTTTCTACACCTCTGTTGCTTCTTTCAGCAATTCTCTTGCCTTTGTACACTTCTCTTGCCTGTTTCTGCATCTCTCTTGCCTCTTTTTGCACCTCTGTTGGCTCTTTCTGCACCTCACTTGCTCCTTTCTACACTTCTCTTGCCTCTTTCTGCACCCCTGTTGCTTCATTCTGCACTTTCCATGCTTCTTTCTGCACCTGCCTTGCTTCTTTCTGCACCCCTGTTGTATCTTTATGTACCTCTTTTGCCTCTTTCTGCACTTTTCTTGGCTTTTTCTGCACCTCTCTTCCCTCTTTCTGCACGTCTGTTGCCTCTTTCTGCACCTCATTTGCTTCTTTCTGCACCCCTGTTGTCTCTTTCTGCACTCGTCTTCCGTCTTTCTGTACCTTTCCTGCCTGTTTTTGCATGTCACTTGCCTCTTTCTGCACTTTTCTTGCTTCTTTCTACACCTCTGTTGCTTCTTTCAGCAATTCTCTTGCCTCTTTGTGCACTTCTCTTGCCTGTTTCTGCATCTCTCTTGCCTCTTTTTGCACCTCTGTTGGCTCTTTCTGCACCTCACTTGCTCCTTTCTACACTTCTCTTGACTCTTTCTGCACCCCTGTTGCTTCATTCTGCACTTTCCATGCTTCTTTCTGCACCTGCCTTGCTTCTTTCTGCACCCCTGTTGTATCTTTATGTACCTCTTTTGCCTCTTTCTGCACTTTTCTTGGCTTTTTCTGCACCTCTCTTCCCTCTTTCTGCACATCTGTTGCCTCTTTCTGCACCTCATTTGCTTCTTTCTGCACCCCTGTTGTCTCTTTCTGCACTCGTCTTCCGTCTTTCTGTACCTTTCCTGCCTGTTTTTGCATGTCACTTGCCTCTTTCTGCACTTTTCTTGCTTCTTTGTACACCTCTGTTGCTTCTTTCAGCAATTTTCTTGCCTCTTTGTGCACTTCTCTTGCCTGTTTCTGCACCTCTCTTGCCTCTTTTTGCACCTCTGTTGGCTCTTTCTGCACCTCACTTGCTCCTTTCTGCACCGGTCTTGCTTCTTTCTGCACCCCTGTTGTCTCTCTATGTACCTCTTTTGCCTCTTTCTGCACTTTTCTTGGCTTTTTCTGCACTTCTCTTCCTTCTTTCTGCACCCCTCCTGCCTTTTTCTGTACCTCTCTTGCCTCTTTGTGCACCCATCCTACCTTTTTCTGCACCCCACTTGCCTCTCTCTCCACCTCTCTTCCCTCTTTCTGCACCTCTGTTGGTTCTTTCTGCACTGCTCTTGCTTCTATCTGCACCTTACTTGCCTCTTTCTGCACTTCTCTTGCTTCTTTCCACACCTCTGTTGCTTCTTTCAGCAATTCTCTTGCCTCTTTATGCACTTTTCTTCATTCTTTCTGCACCCTCCTGCCTCTTTCTGTACTTCTCTTGCCTCTTTGTGAACCTCTCCTGCCCCTTTCTGCACCCCTTTTGCCTCTTTTTACACCTCTGTTGGTTCTTTCTGCACTGCTCTTGCTTCTTTCTGCACCTCACTTGCCTCTTTCTGCACTTCACTTGCTTTTTCTGCACCTCTCTTGCCTCTTTCGGCACCTGTGTTGCTTCTTTCTGTACTTCTCTTGCCTCCTCCTGCACTTCTTAGTTAGAGGTAGTTTTAATCCCCCTGCCCTATTATGTACTAGGACCATACAGGGGAGGTCATGCCAATCACAGAGGTACCCCAACCCATAGTGTACCCTAGTGTATGTAGGTGTTTTCACTGTATTCTAAGTGTCTTTCAGCATAGCACTGGCTCCGGGCCTGGTTAGTCCGAGTCAGTTACCACCAGTACCCGTCAGCAAAATGTTGGGGGCACAGGATGAGTTTGCAACAAGGCCTCTTTCTGCTCCTCTGTTGGTTCTTTGTGCACATCTCTTGCTTCTTTCTGCACCTTTCTTCGACTTTCTGGACTTCTGTTGCCTCTTTCTGCATTTCTCTTGCTTCTTTCTGCGTCTTTCTTCCTCTTTCTACACGTCCTACCTTTGTAGGCATAGTTAGAAATTAGCATTTAAAAAACCTTTTAAATTCACTGAAAAAACTACAGGTTTCAGGGACGTTATAGTTAGAAATTAGCATTTAAAAAACCTTTGAAATTCACTGAAAAAACCATAGGTTTCAGGGACGTTATAGTTAGAAATTAGCATTTAAAAACCTTAGAAATTCACTGAAAAAACCACAGGTTTCAGGGACGTTATAGTTAGTGGACATTTCACTCGTACAAAACCAGAGAAATGCGGCCGTTATAGTTAGTTCAGCTAACTATAACTCGCGCCCCCGCAATTCACTGCTGATGACGTCACATATTACATCATTCATGACATGGTCAGTGACATCACTGATGACATCTCAAATGACATCACTGATGACATCATCCACTTGATAATCTGATGCACCTCCTCATACCCTAATATAACCTTTGATACACCCACTCTAAAATACAGACAACCATTTTCTAAACCATAGACACACCAATACCAGTTACTACATACCCACTCACTGATTCCTAGGTGTACACACATCCACTAATTCACCCTTACAGTCACACATACATGCAGTCAACCATCAATACGGCACTATCATATGCACTCACATATCTATACAGACACTCACACACCGCCACTCATCCATAGAGTTACTCACACACCTAGTCAGTCATGCAAAGAATCAATCACACTCCCATTTACTCACCTATAGTTATACACACACCACCTCACTACTTCAAACATATACTAACACATACTTACACTCTTATATTATAACTAATACAAGCACACACTCATCCATACAGCCACTCTCACAATCACTCACTCTCACATATAGTCATTTATATACTCCAACACTCACATATACTGCCTTTCACATATGCAGTTACTCACACATGTACCACTGAGGCATCCATTCACTCACCAACACACCCATACACACACTCACCCACCCATACAGCCCTTCACAGATGCACTCTTGAACCCATACACCCAGTGAATCACCCACTCACACATCTATGCACAGAGTCACACCACCCCACCCACCCACACAGATACTCAGGCACCCATACAGATACTCAGACAACCAATCAAAAACCCATATAGACCCTCATTTAGCTACTCACCAACCCATGCAACCGCTTACACACCAACTGACAAACTAAACTGTGTGAATGTCTGTATCAGTCACTAACTCATGCATTCAGTAAGACACATTTAATCACTCACTTATACAGTCAGTCACGCACCTACTAAATCATCCATTCAGACACTTATACACCCACTCATTCTTCAATACACCTTGGCCTAAATATATATATATAAAACATATTTAAACTTTACAGAAACACACAGTCACTGGATGATGTCATCAGTGATGTCATTTGAGATGTCATCAGTGATGTCACTGACCATGTCATGAATGATGTAATAAGTGACGTCATCAGCAGTGCATTGCGGGGGTGCAAGTTAAGAGCACCCTCCGCCTCACCACCTCCAGCGAAACCTTCCCCTCCACCTGCACTTCAAGATCCAGACCACCCCCCAAAGCCACACTCCGAGGAACCCTCGTCTACAGACCCCCGGCCCCCGAACACCCTTCGCCTCCACCATCACCGACTTCATCGCACCCCACGCGATCACCTCAACAAACTACATACTCATTGGAGACCTGAACTTCCACCTCGACAACCCCAGCGACCCCAACTCCACTATCCTTCGTGACAACCTCGCCAGCATCGGACTTAAACAACTCGTCAACACACCGACCCACAGAGCAGGACACACCCTCGACCCCATCTTCGCGGCAAGAAACAGCGTCCATTTCAGCCACACAACGCAGCCGCCATGGACCGACCACCACTGCGTTCACTTTGCCATCAACAAACCCAAGGCACCCAAACCAGCCCCACGCCCACCACGAAGGAACTGGAGCAAGGTTACCGACGAGCAACTTAACTCCACCCTCAACCGAGACAACCACACCTGGGCACCCGACGCAAACAGGGCAAATGACGCAGCCAGAGAACTCCACACCTGGATCTCCAACTGCGCAGATGAGCTCGCCCCGCTACGTAACCCTGACAGACAACGCCCCAGGAAAGCCGCCTGGTTCACAACCGCTCCCCAAGAAGCCAGACGCACCTGCAGACGCCTGGAGAAGAACTGGAGAAACACCAAGACAACCGAAAACCACACCACCTACAAGGACACCATGACTGACTACCTGTCATGATTAGGCATAGATAGTGCGGAGAGCACACATAGGCACTCACTTGTGTGGATGAAAACATGAATGTCGAACTACATCTCCCAGAAGTCAATGGGAGAGACTGGCTGTTTTACCTTTGTGCTCAGGTACATAAGCCCCGCCTTTGTTTTACTCGGGGCTTGTCACTCGAGTTCTATCGTCTTGCCAGAAAGCTGCTTCCTGCCACGCCTGCCGTTAGCGGCTGCCTGGATATCCAAACGCCCTCGTTTACCAAGGATACCGGGGCCTTCCTGAATCCTAAAGGAGACTGCCAGCGGCTGCCGTGCGACCGCATTTCCCCCTGATTTCAGGCTCTGTCCATAGAGAACGCGCTGAAGCGCGAGTAACACTGGAACGCTACTGCCCGCGTTCACGCAGTAGCGCAACCGATTATTCAATACCTGACAGTGGGACCCGATCTGAAGACGCGCGCTGAAGCGCATTTCTAAGTACATTGCTGGGGCCAAGTTTCGTTCACGTACACACACTGGAATGTGAGTACGAAGCAAGGACAGGCTCAGAAAACATCCCAGAGCTGTTGAGAGGCTCGGAGTGCTGGCTGCAATTATTATTTGATCCCTTGAGTAAAGGGTTGCTTCTGTACACGCTGGAACCGCGTGTCAAAGGAGAAAGACTCCCTTGGGACCCAAGTGGAACTACTCACTGCTACCAGAGGATTATCTGAATTAAGATAAGTACCTCTAACTTGACTTGATGACATGGTGTTTTGATTCCTATTACCACAAAAACCTAACCAGTGTACTACCCAGGAGGAATCATCTTGATTTGCCTTTTCTTTATTTTTTCTCTTTTGTGCTTTTTATGTTGGGATATATGCGGCAGCATTAACTGTAAGTACATTACACATAGAGAAGCATTGTTTATGGTGGCATAAGGGGGATCTTCATGTATGTGTATTTGTGTCTCACTTGCAGGGCAAACAGGGCAATCGTAGGAGTGAAGTCTACAACTCCCGAAGACGTCCCTATGCGTGTTTTGCTGCTGCAACTTTATTGTTTCATTTGTCCCTTTTTTCCCTTTCCCCTACGGTGGTGAGACTAGTAGAGTGATATATATATACTCACTGGTGTTTCCATATAATGGGAAAGGGTTAAACTAGCAACAACCACCGTTGCCGCTGTATCCGGCTTGAGAAGGTTAGTGGTTAACCTTCCTCTGTTGTGACACTACCACAACCAGATCAGAGCCACCAAAAGGAACTTCATCCACAACAAAATCCTGGCCAACTCCACCAACTCCAAGGAACTTTTCAGTGTCATTCAAGAATTCACCAACCCACGCAGCGAAGCCACAGACATCACCCCATCCCAAGACCTCTGCGACAAGCTTGGAACCTATTTGCACCTCAAGATCAAAAACCTCTACGACAACTTCATCGACCATCCACCAGGCGCCACAGACGGCCCCCCGCCCCCCAGAAACACCAGCCAGCCCACCATCTCCAACTGGACACCGATCACGGCCGAAGACACCGCCTCGACCATGAAAAGCATCCACTCGGGGGCCCCACCGACCCCTGCCCCCTCACATCTACCACAGAGCCGTGGCCGCCATCGCACCCGAACTACAACGCACCATCAACACCACCTTCAAAACAGGCACCTTCCCAGACGACTGGAAGCGCGCAAAAGTCAGACTCCTGCTCAAGAAGCCCACAGCTGACCCCACCGACCTCAAGAACTATCGGCCCATCTCGCTCCTCCCCTTCGCAGCCAAAGTTGCAGAGAAAACAGTCAACAGGAAACTGACACGATTCATTGAAGAAAACGCCGTCCTCGACCCGTCCCAATCCGGATTCCGAAGCAACCACAGCACAGAGGCCGCCCTACTCGCCGCCACAGACGACATCCGCACCCTCCTGGACCAAGGCCACTCCGCAGCCCTCATCCTACTCGACCTATCAGCGGCCTTCGACACCGTCTCCCATCGCACACTAGTCGTCAGACTACACGACGCAGGCATACAAGGAACAGCCCTGGACTGGATCCGATCATTTCTCACCGGAAGAAGCCAAAGGATCAGACTCCCACCCTTCCTCTCCGACCCCACGAAAATCACCTGCGGAGTCCCACAGGGTTCATCACTGAGCCCCACCCTCTTCAACATTTACATGGCCCACCTCGCAGCCATCGTCCGACAACACGGCCTCAACATCGTATCCTAAGCCGACGACACACAGCTCATCCTCTCCCTCACCAAAGACCCCACCACTGCCAAACTCAACTTCCAGAAAGGAATGCAAGACGTCGCAGTCTGGATGACCAACAGCTGCCTGAAGCTCAACGCCGAGAAGACAGAAGTCCTCGTCCTCGGTACCACCCCTTTTGCATGGGACAGCACCTGGTGGCCGACTGCCCTCGGAAGCCCACCTACCCCTCAGACCACGCCAAGAACCTCGGCATCATACTCGACTCATCACTCTCCATGAACCGACAGGTCAACGCCGTCACCTCCAGCTGCTTCAACACCCTCCGCATCCTCCGCAAGACCTTCAAGTGGATCCCCCTGAGTCAAGGAAGACAGTCACCCACGCACTCATCACCAGCAGACTGGACTATGGAAACGCACTCTACGCCGGCATCAACAAGTCCCTACTCCGCAAACTCCAGACAGTACAGAACACCGCCGCCAGACTCGTCCTCGGCATCCCCGACACGAACACATCAGCCAACACCTACGAAGTCTCCACTGGCTCCCCGTGGAGAAAAGAGTCACTTTCAAAATCCTCACTCACGCCTACAAATGCCTACACAACAACGGACGCAAATACCTCAACGACAGAATCAACTTCCACGTACCAAAAGAAACCTCCGATCTTCCAACCTCGCACTGGCCGAAACCCCGCGCATCCACAGAGCCAGAGCAGGCGGAAGATCCTTCTCTCACATTGCAGCCAAGACCTGGAACGAGCTACCGGCAGACATCAGACGCGCCCCCTCCCTGAACACCTTCAGGAAGACCCTCAAGACCTGGCTCTTCAGCTAAACAGATCTGCGGACCCCCCCTCAGCGCCTTGAGACCCTCACAGGTGAGTAGCGCACTTACAATTCCCTGATTAATTGATAGTTAGCTGAACTAACTATAACGGCTGAATTTCTCTGGTTTTGTATGAGTGAAATATCCAACTAACTATAACGTCCCTGAAACCTGTGGTTTCAGGGACGTTATAGTCATATATATATATATATATATCTCAAAGAATACTTTTCCCAACATCTAGAGAAGCCTGCACTCAGTTTCTTTGGGAATTTCCATTTATTAACCGGCAGTACCTGTTAACAAGTACTGCCGGTTAATAAAATGGAAATTCCCAAAGAAACTGAGTGCAGGCTTTCTCTAAATGTGGAGAAAAGTATTCAATGAAGTTTAAGGGGCGTTTGTGGAACCCCTCTACCTTGCACCACCGGCGATCTGGATGCACGCTTGCTAATCCACAAACCCAGAGGAATATATATATATATATATATATATATATATATATATATACACCAAAAAAAAACATAGGTTTCAGGGACGTTATAGTTAGTTGGACATTTCACTCGTACAAAACCAGTGAAATTCGGTCGTTTATAGTTAGTTCAGTTAACTATAACTCGCGCCCCCGCAATGCACTGCTGATGACGTCACATATTACATCATTCATGACATGGTCAGTGACATCACTGATGACATCTCAAGTGGCATCACTGATGAAATCATCCAGTGACTGTGTGTTTCTGTAAAGTTTAAATATGTTTTATATATATATGCCAAGGTGTATTGAAGAATGAGTGGGTGTATAAGTGTCTCAATGGATGATTTAGTAGGTGCGTGACTGACTCTAGAAGTGAGTGATTAAACGTGTCTTACTGAATGAATGGGTTACTAACTAAACTGTGTGAATGTCTGTATCAGTCTGTCAGTTGGTGTGAAAGCGGCTGCATGGGTTGGTGACTAGCTACATGAGTGTCTATATGGGTTATTGATTGATTGTCTGAGTATCTGCATGGGTGCCTGAGTGTCTGTGTGGGTACGTGGGGGTGTGTGACTCTGCGCATACATGTGTGAGTGGGTGATTCACTGGGTGTATGGGTTAAAGAGTGCATCTGTGAAGGACTGTATGGGTGGGTGAATGTGTCTATGGGTGTGTTGGTGAGTGAATGAATGTCTCAGTGGTATATGTGTGAGTAACTACATATGTAAAAAGCAGTATATGTGAGTGTTGGAGTATACAAATGACTATATGTGAGAGTGAGTGATTGTGAGAGTGGCTGTATGGATGAGTGTGTACTTGTATCAGTGATTGTATAAGAGAGTAAGTGTGTTAGTATCTGTATGAATAAGTGAGGTGGTGTGTGTATAACTGTATAGGTGAGTAAATGGGAGTGTGATTGATTCTTTGCATGACTGACTAGGTGTGTGAGTAACTCTATGGGTGAGTGGCGGTGTGTGGGTGTCTGTATAGGTGTATGAGTGCATATGATAGTGCTGTATTTATGAGTGACTGCATGTATGAGTGACTGTAAGGGTGAATTAGTGGATGTGTGTACACCTAGGAATCAGTGAGTGGGTATGTAGTAACTGGTATTGGTGTGTCTATGGTTTTGAAAATGGTAGTCTGTATTTTAGAGTAGGTGTATCAAAGGTTATATTAGGGTGTGAGGAGGTGCATCAGATTATCACGTGGATGATGTCATCAGTGATGTCATTTGATATGTCATCAGTGATGTCACTGACCATGTCATGAATGATGTAATATGTGACGTCATCAGCAGTGCATTGCGGGGGCGTGAGTTATAGTTAGCTGAACTAACTATAGCAACCGAATTTCACTGGTTTTGTACGAGTGAAATGTCCACCTAACTATAACGTCCCTGAAACCTATGTTTTTTTTAGTGAATTTCAAAGGTTTTTTAAATGCTATTTTCTAGCTATAACGTCCCTGAAACCTATGGTTTTTTCAGTGAATTTCAAAGGTTTTTTAAATGCTATTTTCTAACTACAACGTCCCTGAAACCTGTGTTTTTTTCAAGGAATTTCAAAGGTTTTTTAAATGCTAATTTCTAACTATAACGTCCCTGAAACCTATGTTTTTTTCAGTGAATTTCAAAGGTTTTTTAATTGCTAATTTCTAGCTATGCCTACAGAGGTAGGACATGCAACAAGGCCTCTTTCTGCTCCTCTATTGGTTCTTTGTGCATATCTCTTGCTTCTTTCTGTCTGCGATAAAGCCCTGGAATGGATCTGCTCCTTCCTCACCAGATGAACACAGAGAGTCAGACTAGTAGCTTCTCCCTGAGCCCCACTCTCTTCAACATCTATATGGCCTCGCTCGCAGCCAAATGTCAGGAACCATGGACTCAACATCTTCTCCTATGGCGACAACACCCAGCTGATTCTCTCCCTCCCCAACGAACCCACAGTCGCCAAGAACAACTTCCACGACGGGATGAAGGCTGTCGCCACCTGGATGAAGGACAGCTGCCTCAAGCTAAACTCGGAGAAGACCGAAGTCCTCATCCTGGGCTCCACCCCCTCCACCTGGGATGACTCCAGGTGGCCCGCAGATCTTGGATCCACCCACAGACCACGCACGAAACCTCGGTATCATCCTGGACTCCTCGCTCACCATGAACCGCCATCTCATCATCCTGCTTTCACACACTATGCCTGCTCCAAAAGATCTTCAAGTAGATCCCCACTGAGTCCAGAAAGACGGTCACCCACGCACTCATCAGCAGCAGACTCGACTACAACAACGCACTCTACGCTGGCATCACCCAGAAACTCCTCAAGAAACTGCAGAACATTCAGAACAGCTCTGTCAGACTCATCCTCAATATCCCCCACCGCAGCCACATCACCGGCCACCTGAGAAACCTTCACTGGATCCCAGTCAAAAAAAGAATCACTTTCAAGCTCCTCACACACACCATAAAGCCTTACACAACGCGGGACCTGCGTACCTCAACCACAACCTCGCATTCCATGCACCTACCAGAGACCTCCGCTGCGCCCAACTGGCCCTGGCCGCCGTCCCACGTATCTGCAAGACCACAGCCGGAGGAAGATCCTTCTCCTACCTCGCAGCAAAGACCTGGAACAAGCTGCCTCTCCACCTCAGGCAATAACCGTCATGGCCTCAATTCAGGAAGGACCTCAAGACCTGGCTCTTCGGCTGAATCACAGTGCCTTCGACAGATCAGCAGTTCCCCCCCCCCCCAGCGCCTTGAGACCCTTGCAGGTGAGTAGTCGCACTTTACAAGTCACTTGATTGATTGATCTGCATGTTCTCCACCCAAGCTGTGCAATACAGCCAGTTGGAGAACATGCTAAGTGCACATGACGGTTTGGCAGGGCCAAGACGGCCGGGCAAACCATCATGCGCAGTTAAGGTGCACATTATACCTTCCTCCTCCCTTTGACGCGCGATCCCAGCCCTGCCTCACCCTAACCTGGCTCCAAGCTCCACTAAAAATAAAATTCTAAAAACGGTCTGTTATTATCATTTTATTTTTCCTTTGCACTGCTCTGCAGTGAGACGACGCTCCTCCGGCATATTGGCATATTCTATGATAAAAGAAGTCCCAGTGACTTCAAACTCAAATATTCATACATGCCCATATCACTGTATGATGCAATAGACTTATTTCATCAAATATTAGTGAAAAAACCTAGGAATCTGAGACACAGAAATGGATATCATGAAAAATATAACATGGAGTCAGATGACAGCTATAAGATCACTTGAAGAAGATAAAAACGTAGTGACTAAGCCGCCTGGCATAGGAGGACATCTAGTCATTATGCCGAAAGGGAAGTATGTAGAAGAGGCCATGAGACAACTGTCAAACATAAGCTGATATTGTGAGATATTTAGGAAAGAATATGTGACAGCCATTAATACATAGTGGAATTGTCTCAGGGTATGGTTGGACAAGGGGCTCATTGAAATTGAATAATACAAATTTCTTAAGTGTGACCATCCAAAGCTACCAGTCCTCTATCTTCTCCCTAGACTTGATAAAGATGCAGCTAATCCCCCAGGCAGACCCGTTGTCTCTTCTAGGAGGAGCTGTTGAAAAATGGCCAACTCTGAAGGGTCACCCCACACGTTTTGCCATCCTCCTCCTCTTTTTCTGACCTTTTTGTTGGCTTTGGGACTCTGGGCACCTTACCACTGCTGACCAGTGCTAAAGTGCATGTGCTCTCTCCTCTAAACATGGTATAATTGATTTACACCTGTTTGGCATATTTGATTTACTTGTCAAAACCTTGTAAAGTGGCATACCATATACCCAGGGCCTGTAAATTAAATGCTACTAGCGGGTCTGCAGCACTGATTGTGCCACCCACAGAAGTAGCCTTTTAAATCGGTCTCAGGCCTGCCACTGCAGGACCTGTTTGTGCAGTTTAATGCTACTTCGACTTGGCATTTAAAACTACTTGCCAAGCTTGAAACTCCTCTTTTATTACACATAAGTCACAACTAAGGTAGGCCATAGGTTGCCCTAAGGGCAGGGTGCTGTGTAGATGAAAGGTAGGACATGTACTGGGATGTTTTTCATGTCCTGTTAGTGATAAACAGCCTATTGTAGTGATCTAGGGATGAACAGGGAAGATGGAGAGAGAGAGAGGAATACTGGACTAGCGTTCACTCTAGAGGTAGACTCTAAATGGGTTGGAAGCAATAGCGAAGGCCTTGCAGGCAGGTGCTTGCGTATTCACTGGACCTGTTCTAGTGAAGCAGGAAACCACAAGTAAATATGGAGTACCATTTGGTGAAATACAGCATTAGTACAAGCAAGACTCAGGTTTACTGGCTTTGATGGCAGATGTTGCTGTGATGAATCCTTTACAGACCAGGGAGCCCGTGGGTGCGACCTCAAACTAGATCAGACTGGAACTGAAGAAGCAAACAGGGAAGAGAGGATACCTGGAAGTATCACAGTTAACCACACAGACAGCAGTTGGGAAAAGGAAGGGAACTTAGGAGGTTGAGAGAACCAAAAAGTGAAAAAGAAAGCAAGTGGGAGAAGCAATAATTGTTGTGAACTAGTACGACACAAAAAGTAAGGACATGTTGTCAGGCTATAACTCCATGTTTGCTAGTACCTTACCTAAGAGAGTACCTCTACCCCTTCTGCTCTGGAAGGGTATTGAAGCCAGGAAGTGTATAAAACCTATAAGCCAACATCAGCTTAGCAGTCTAGTGTTCAAGTACTTATGATTTCCATTGCCCCTTTCTTCAAAGTCTCCAACACGAGCGTTCAATGCCTCATCCCATGTTTGTTATGTTATGTGTATTTGTAAAGTGCACTTCACCCGTGAGGGCATCCTGGCGCTGCACAGGTGTGGGAGCCTCACCCCGAGGGCAAGAAGAGGAAATGTTCAAAGAGCCAGGTGTTCAGCTTCTTATAGAACTCAAGAAGAGAGGAGAAGGCTCTGATGTGTAGTGGGAGGTGGTTCCATGCTTTAGGAGCGGTGTAAGAGACGGCTCGATGTTGGAAATGGTTCTTTTTGCAGGGTCACCACCAAACATGTTGCATTCCTCCTTCTACTTTTAGCTGAATTTGTTTTTGTTGGCCTTAGGACTCGGAGCACTTTATCACTGCTAACCAGTGCTAAAGTGGATGTGCTCTCTCTCCCTAAAACACAGTAACATTGGTTTATACCCAATTGGCATATTTAATGTACTTCCAAGTCCCTAATAAAGTGCACTACATGTACCCAGGGCCTGTAAATTAACCTGCCTCTTCTCGCCTGCAACGTGCAAATTAATTTCTCTATTCAATCAGATAAACCAGTCCACGCCCTGAAGAGAATCCCACAAACCACCTTGGGAATCGAAACGCATCGGCATTACACAACGCGGGGACTTTCGCTTTTAAATTAGGTTTCCCCCAGTAGAAATGTTATTTGAATTGTCTCACTACTGGGCCTAATGTCTCTTTTCCCCGAAGGTAGCAGCTTCTTGAATTTGTTACACAATGTGGATTCTAAAGGTTGTCCTAGTAGCTGCTCCGTTTGTGAACTAAGACTGGTGATATAGTGTTTAGATAATTGTTGTTATGTATCACGCTTCATGTATTGTTTGTTACATCACATTACTTCATCACAAAGTCTGTATGTCTTTGTTTTATTTGTTGCCTTAATATGTATAATTTGCTCGTGACTGAAACGTCTCCGCACTTACCTGACCCATGATTAAATGTGGAGTAAAGTGTACAGAACGAAGTAGCAAATAAATGCTTCAAGCCCATATCAATTGAATTGATGGCCTTTAGTCTGTTAAATTGGTTTAGCAGCATTTGAATGTGATGGCTAGGACCCCCCCCCCTTTTTTTTACTTAGTCTTCTATGGCCCAGTCCAGCCGCCTAGGGCCAAACCCCTTGTTGCTATTACACTTTTAGAAAGTTGGCATGTTCTTGCTTTAACCATTTGGTGCCTGCCTCTGATTACATGAGTGGATATAGTTGGCAGTTGGGCTTTATGTATTCCTCCTAGACAACCACACACAATGGGAGCTTAGGTGTGTCTCAATGGGCCATTTCTAGCAGGATGGGAGGGAGCAGTTAGGCACAGACTCACTTACACCTTAATAGGCTGTGTCCTGTCCACACACAAAGGGATGCATACCCCCTGTAGCGAGTCTGGAGCCAGGGCAGGAAGGGAGGACATCTGTGCACTTCAAAGGCATGTCTTTGAAGTCTCCCCCACTTCAAAGACACCACTGGTATAAGTACTGGACCTCAAACACCACCACTTCAGTTCACTTCTGGACCTGTGGATACTCTGCCAGGAAGAAGGACGGCTGTGCTGCTGAAAGGACTACCACTATGCTGGACTGCCACTTCGAAGGAGCTGCTGTCTTGCTGTGCTGACTTCGTACCTGCTGCCCTCTTGCCTGGGGAGGAAGAACTGGACCTGGAACCTATCTTGAACCCAGGACCCCAGAGTGGCTCAAATGGCTAGTCTGCTGGAGCCGCAGGGGGGCATGGCCAACCGCCGAAGATGGCGGACGCATGAGAGGGGAGCTCCCGGGCCTAGGCCCGCCGATCTTGCTGAATCACCTGCATTACTGAGCCCTCAGCCCCGAAAATACGCTCTTGGCTGTTAGTGAACCCCTACATGGCAGGACCTCCAGCCCGACATCTGTGTGCTGGCTACGGCGTGGCTATACTCCCTGAGAGGATGGGATCGACGGCGGCACGGCGGGCTCACAGATGTACGGCTCCCACTGGCAGGCCTGAACTTAACCACTGAGACTGCCTGCTGAAATGCTCGGGGTGGAGAACGTGGACCCTTCCCAAATGACTGGCGGACACCTGAAGCCCAGCGCCAACATCCGGTGAGCGTGGGATCCCTGGAGGAGGGAACCACTGCACTGGGAACGCCTGGCAGGTTCGGACGGGGAGGTGAGGCCATAACATAGGGCGGGCCGCGCGCACGGGGCGGGCCACAGCGGTCACCCAGAGCAAGTGAGAAAGGAGGCCGGGGGCGGCCAGTGCACCCCTACAGTCACAAGCTTGCTGGCTGTGAGCTTAGATTACTGCCGAAGTAACCAGGGAGAGGAGGTGCCACCATGCAAGCCCTCGACTAGAAGGGGCACCCGATCTGTAAGCTGTGTCGGCATGCGACTCGAAAATATATGTTGACTGCAGCGAAGGGGGACTCCTGAGGTCCTAGACAAGGCTTGGGCCGTGTCTGCTGTAAGGCGTGGCGCGCCGAGATCTTGCTTGTCTCTGGGCACTAGCCAGGGGCCCTGGATGTGTTGGAAGCCTGGAGCCAGTGAACGTGGAGAGCATCGCACATGAACATACTAGAACTGGCAGAGGTCGATGAGTGCTCTCTCCCCATCACCCCCGGAGCAAAATGAACAGCGCCCTCTCAATGAAGACCGGGACGCATCTCTGAAATAGCGGGCCCTGCTTCACGGGCGGCGCGGCCCACGTGGGCCCGATTGCTCACTGCCTGAAGATCTGGATAGACGGAAGACCCGCGCGTGGACTGACCGGAGTCCGTACAGCTTAGAGCACATCCTTCCCTCCAAAGCAGACAGAGAGCATGCCGGTCTCGAAGGCCTAAATTAAACTGCTAGAGTGCTGCATGGAAATAGCAGTTTAGCGCGGCCTGCTCCTTACCGTACACAGCTAAAAGGCCCCAGCCTTAGCTGCCCCAGGCGGCCGTGACAACTCTGCTGGGCCAAGCGGACCTGAACCGCTCCAGTCTGGCATTTGAGGGGGTGTGGGGACAGGAGTGTGCCGAATTGGCTGGAACAATCACTAGGGAGCCGCGGGCCGGCCACAGATGGGACCTGACTCTGTGATGAGCCCAGTGGGCTCTACTGCCACTGGGACCGGCGGTGGGTAGTGCAAGAGGACTCGCGGAGGCCAGCGATCACTTGGAACCCATGGTGTTGACTTGCCCCTGGTTTATGCAAGTACAAATCCCTGGGGGTAAAACACAGATCCATCCCATCTGGCTTGTTTTCTGGTCGGTGCGACGAGAGGAGGCAGGCAGATTGAAAGCCCTGCTGGGTTTCCCCACCAGGTGGAGGCCTATTACGTTGTGCTGGGAAAAGACAATTGGAGATTGGAGGGTGCCGCAAAAAGGGCCGCACAAAAGGGAAACAGACCGACAACAGAGATTCTGGGCGAACACTCCCCAGAGGAGCTGACGGCTCCCCCCAACCGACCGCAGAGGAATTTGTGCCTCCTACCGCAGTGGACCCCCCACGGGACAAGTTGGACCTCAAACTAAAAGAAATCAGGGAGTCCCGGAGAGGTCCTGGAACAACAACTGGGGACCCTTACAGTTGATGTTGGCCTCCTCAGGGCGGACCATAAGAAACTGGCAGACAAGGTAAAAGCCAACACGGCATCTCTGACTGAAATCGCCCCTTGGCGGACAGAGCAGATGGAAGCTGTTGCCCGGCTTCAGCACCAAGTAACAGTGCTAAAGGACAGAGTCGAAGACGCTGATGACGCTCATGTCGAAACAACGTGAGAATAATTGGCCTGCTCCAAAACTGTGAAGGTAACAATCCCACTCAATTCATAGAGACCTGGCTGCGAGAAGTGGTAGCCCCGGAAGGCCTAACCGGGTTGTTTAGTGTGGAGAGAGCGCAAAGGGGAACCACAAGGGGCCAGACACCAGGTGCACTGCCCCGGCCGATAGTGGCCTGTATACTCAATTACAAAGACCGGGAAACCCTTCTCCGCGGTGCATGGGAAAACGCACCGATCCAACATGCTAATGCCCGAGTTTCCCTGTTCCCGGACTATACTATTAATGTCCAGCGACACCTCCGACATCTGAATCTTAAATACAACCTCCTGTACCCTGCTCGTCTCAAAATAATTTACGAACACAAAAGTAATTTCTTTGACAATCCAAAAGCTGCATGGTCTTGGATTGAGAGCACCTTCCCGGATCTAGCCATTCCCGATGAGCATAGGCGCCCATCCTTGCAGACCACACAGCGGAGATGTGCTAAACAGCGACGCACAGCACAGGGCAGCCGAAACGATGATCTAATACCCACCAAGGAGCAGATGCTGTAGGGCCGGCGGGCTGCACGCCAGTCTGCGGCCACGCTACAGGGACAGGGATGCTGGTAGAGGAGGAGACTTCGTCAGATGGCACAACACACTCGGACTCCAGAAAACAGCCTGGTGCTATTCCCGACCATAACCCCACAAACAGTCAATTGACTATTAGGCTGAAAGGGACGCTGTCAAGCCGCCGAAGCTATGAGGACTGACTGATAACACATCCTAGCCTATGCCTATTTCATTATTGATCATGTATAAGACATGTGAGATGTTTTATTGAGCTGCACGGGATCCTCGCTGCCCGGGGGACACAACACACTATACAATCATACTGTACCATCCTCAGCCCTAGGGAACGTCTGGGGCAGATCCCATTCTATAATGCATGCTCATCTTGTTTTTTGGCGGAGTTAGGGGGCCCGGGCCGGAGGGAATGCCCCTACCTAGGATACGATAACAGAAAACACGCAAAGATGCTGTTGCCTCGGAAGCCCACCTACCCCCTCGGACCACGCCAAAAACCTCGGCATCGTACTCGACCCATCACTCACCATGAACCGACAGATCAACACCGTCACCTCCAGCTGCTTCAACACTCTCCGCATCCTCCGCAAGACCTTCAAATGGATCCCCCCGGAATCAAGGAAGACAGTCACCCACGCACTCATCACCAGCAGACTGGAGTATGGAAACGCACTCTACGCCGGCATCAACAGGTCCCTACTCCGCAAACTCCAGACAATACAGAACACCGCCGCCAGACTCGTCCTTGGCATCCCACGGCACGAACACAGCAGCCAACACCTACGTGGACTCCACTGGCTCCCTGTGGAGAAAAGAGTCACCTTCAAGATCCTCACGCACGCCTACAAATGCCTACACAACAACGGACCCAAATACCTCAACAACAGGATCAACTTCCACGTACCCAAAAGAAACCTCCGATCTGCCAACCTCGCACTGGCCGAAACTCCGCGCATCCGCAGAGCCGGCGGAAGATCCTTCTCCCACATTGCACCCAAGACGTGGAACGAGCTACCAGCAGACAACAGGCGCGCCCCCTCCCTGAACACCTTCAGAAAGACCCTCAAGACCTGGCTTTTCGGCTAAACAGATCTGCTGACCCCCACCCCCCCAGTGCCTTGAGACCCTCACGGGTGAGTAGCGCGCTTACAATACCCTGATTGAATGATTGCTTGATTGCCTACCACATCTGCTTTGACTCCACAAGCGAATGCACACAGATCATTGCAGTTGTTATGTTACAGTGTTTATGTTTGGTCGAACAAAGTTTTTCAGTTGGACCGTGTATTGGGGATTCAAATGGTTAATGGTTGAGGACACAAGACGGATGTGCCTTCTGCATACACTTCCACGCATAAACCCTGACTAGGCATGCACGCAGATATCACACACATTTTGAATTGTTCATTATAACTTTACAACTTGGGGCCCGATTACGATTTCGTTAGCAAAGCATTCCTACTGACTCGGTCCCGAAATGCTTTCCGAAAAAGTCGACCGCGAGCTGTCCGAAAGACGGAGTACAATGCAATGCATGTAAAGTCCCACCGACTCGTTCGGAGTCCGATCCGACCGACCGATTTGTCCGGAAACAAGCCCGATCCGACCGACTCGTTCAGGAACGCTGAAACATAGCATTGCGGGCATGATTCAGAGTCGGTTTAACCCGCGAACAGATGACGATGCGTACGACGCGGTCTTTGAACCGTGTTGGTTTGTGCCACAAAGGCAACTGGGAAATGTCAAATATTGTGAAAACAAGCATTGGCCATGCCCAAAAAAAAATCTAAATCATTAGCCACACCCACCAATCCACCTATATAAAGGGCAAAACAGATGACCATGATCCTTTGAAACAACAGAACTGCCCAGAGGAGACCAAAATAGCCACTGATCCACTGCTCCCTGCCACACACACACACACACATCAACCACCACACAACTTGCACACATTTTCCTTTAGAGAAAAGACACCCTCAAACACACACTCCTTTACCCATTCACACTCACCCCCACCTTCACACTCACCCCACCTTCATCTTCACCCTCACCCTGCCCCCAAAGAAGCAGCCACATTTCACAGAGGAGTTGGAAGTTCTTGTAGATGAAATTGTTAGAGTAGAGCCACAGTTATTTGAGAACCTAGTCCAACAGACCCCCCTGTCCCAGAGAAATAGGATGTGGGAGAGGATAGTCCACAAGGTGAACGCTCAAGCCCATTGCCTGCGCACAATGGATGATATCAGGAACAGGTACTATGATGTGCGAAGGAGGGTCAAGAAGCTGATTGGCAGAGAACACGACTTAAGTCAGCGGACTGGCGGTGGCCCTCCCGCACCACCCTTGCACTTCACTTCCTGGGTGGAGAAGGTGCGTGCCATTCTTCCACCGGAGGGCGTCTATGGAATACCAGGAGCACCAGAGTCTGGTGAGTACCTACTCAACTGTCCAATAATGTTACCAATTACACATCCACAGAAATCACTGTCAAGGATACAGTGATACAAATGACTGTTAGCAAAGTGATAAAAATCTTGAGCAAATGAGCATGTGATGTGTATGCCAGTTTGACAAACAAAATACCTGCAATGTCGGAGTAAACTTAACTATTTCCTAACATGTACAAACGTCTTACAAACTCACAGCAAGGCTTTGTGCTCCAAACAACAGTCACCAGCGTCAGCAATCTTGCCAGCACAGTTTCACTCACTCACAGGAAAGCTGAGTCACAGGAAGGAGGTTGGGTTGGCTGGAAAGGGGGGTGTGGGCACAGGCCTGAAGGGAGTTGTGGTCACAGAAAACACTCCTCCTCCCACATAGCCCAACAAGCCCACATGGAACTATGCTTTCCTCACAGTGAGTGGAAAAGTACTGGCAAGATGGCTGACACTGGGGACTGGTGTGAGGAGCACAAAGCCCTGATGGGAGCTGTGTGCAAATCAAACAGCAGGCCCCAGTGTCAGACATCTTGAATGTACACTTTACTCATTGTCAGGACATATCACACCCTGAAGTCATGTTTGGGCTGCATGGGAGGAGGATGGGCTGCACTGCCTATGTCTACCACCATGCCCTGTCCTCTACACACCTTCCCAGCCAGCCCAAACAGCACACCTAGGGCTATGCAGTCCCTGAGAGTGAATGGGAATGTACTGGCAATATGGCTGACACTGGGACCTGGTGTTTGCTTTTGTCCACAACTCCCATCAAGGCCTTGTGCTCCTCACACTAGTCCCCAGTGTCAGACATCTTGCCAGTTCTTTTCCACTCACCATCAGGGACAGAATGGTCTCAGGTGTGCTGTCTGGGCTGGCTGGGAAGGTGTGTGGAGGACAGGGCATGATGGGAGATCTGGCCATTAACAACACTCCTCCACCTTCCCGGGAGAGGCCAAACTATGTACATCAAGTCATCCTTAGCTTCAGTGGACAATGTCATGGTTATGATTTGAGGGGCTGTGGACATTCACATCAATCATTGTGTCTTTCATGCACCCACAGGGAGAGCTGGGAATGCCTCAGCAACAAACCAGGACAGCCAGTCCCAGACTCTGGTCGACCCTGAGCTCTCCAGCGTAGAGGTCTCTTTACATTCTTCGGACGATGAATTACCTGGCCGATCAGGTGTGGGTCAGACCACAGCACCAGCAGCAGTAACATCAGCATCCTCTGCAACCCCTCCCACCTCAGCAGCCAACACCCAGCTGACCCCTACCCTCACGGACACACCAGCCCGAGCCACCACCGAAAGCACAGCAACACAGGGCACTCTGGAGTTGGCTGACAACACCACCACTGTCAACGAGGAAGGAGGCTCTGTGGTGACTGTGCCAGCACAAACTGATCCTGCTCAGGTGGGTAGGGGTGGTGGGAGGGGCCGTGGGGACATGCGCTGACATGCAGCTGGTGCTGATGCTGCAGATGACCCACACCTATCCAGAATCCTCAATGCATATGAGGGTTGCACAGGAGATTTTGGCCAAGTAGTTGGGATCCTCAGGACGATTCAAGAACAGCAGGCAGCCCATTATGCAAAAATGGACAACTACATGTCCAAAATTGATGACCTGACGGCGGTGCACAGGGACATTCACACCTGCCTCACCAGATTGCCACCAACATGTCCACACCTCCCTGTGTGCCCACAACATCAGGTGTATCAACATCAGCACCTGCCACAGGGAGTGATGTGGACTCTGGCGGAGAGGTCACTGCACTGTGGCTGCCTGCACCTGAAGGTCCCCGCCCCAAGCGTGGGAGGGGTCGTCTGAAGAAGGATCACTGAGAGACCGATGGCTATGCATCACCCCCAAGAAGTGACAACCTGCTCCTGATACCCTCCATTGTGTGCCAAGCGTTGGCTTTGTTGACTCTCATGAACTCTCCCACATTGGCTGGAGGGTCCTTGTTGGACTTTGGACTTAAATAACTGCTGATTTACTTCTGACAACCTCATCTACAAACACTACCAACTCCTTTCTGCACTTTGTTGTCCCTATATTGTTTGATCCCTCCCACATCAACTCATTTATTATCAACCAATCATGCACTAAAATAAATCACTTTGCACAAAATATTTGCTCATGTCGTGACTTTGAAATACAGATGTACAAATTGAAATGACGCACTGAAGAACAAAGAAGAAAGTGTCCACAAAATTGGATAAGTATCAAATCAGTAATGTCAACTACTGGCTTGGCAGTAGATGTAACCAGCCACAGCATGATAGACAGACACAACCAGAACATCACACAACCCATAGTACATGGTACTGATGCAATTGTAGTCTACAGTCTGCAAACATGCCCCCATTTGCAAGCACAAAAAACATTCATTGTTACCAAAACAGATCATCATGGAATATGTTTTGTATCAGGATACAACCTTTGGATGTGTGCAAACAGACAAGGCACACCTCAATGTGGAGCACAGGTTTATTCAAATGATACAACCTTGCACCTTGACACAAACCGCAATCACATCGCACAGTAACAGAAGGCTCACAAGTTAAAACAAATGATCATCAGTTCAGAAGGGATGTCCACAAGTGTTCACTGTTGGAGTATGGCACAGGATCATTGGTCTGGTCTGGTCACAACTCAGCAGTTGACATGGTGAATGATCCTGGGAAGGAGAAACATATAACTGAGTCAGGAACTCTGGAATGATGTTGCTTAATGTCGCTAACTGTCTCAGCTAAAGCATACCAATGTCAGTGTGAACACAAGCTATTACTGAGTGTAGCATTGTACATGTCACATGCAAAATTGGATTAGGCAATTCGGTCCAAACCCATTGAAGAATAACATACACTCAGCAGCATACATACACATTGGACAACAGTAACACACAAATGATCATTTTGGGGCTGACTCCTCTCATTCAATACTCACATTTAGGGGAAGAAGTTGCGGATAGGTTGTTGTCGCTAATCCCCCTCATCATCCTCATCATCACTGGCATCATGTCCCAAGTCTGGATCCTCCCTTGCTGGTGGCTGCTGGTCTCCGTCATCCAGTATAAGTGGAATTTCTTTCCGGATTGCAAGGTTGTGGAGCATGCATGTAGCTGGGATAATCATGCATACCTTCCGGGGGCCATATTGTAGTGCTCCTCCTGTGCGATCCAGACACCGGAACCTTGTATTCAGGAGCAGAAAATATACGTTCAACCACTCGCCTGGTACGACCCTGTGCCTCATTGAAACGCACTTCTGCAGGGGTGACTGGGTAGCGCAGAGGTGTCAGCAACCAGGGAAGGTTGGGGTATCCAGAGTCACCTACATGGAACACATAAAAAGTTCAGTTGTTTGACATGCATACAACACACACTACAATATACACATGAGACATCACCTACCAACAAGCTAGGCACGGTCAAGATGCAGCTGAGACATAATATGGGGGATGACGCTGTTCCCCAGGATGTAAGCATCATGTGCCGAGCCAGGGAAACGTGCACAGACATGGGATATCGACATGTCCGCCAAACACACCACCTGGACATTGATGGAGTGGAAGTGCTTCCTGTTGCGGTAGACCTGCTCATTGGCAGAGGGTGGCACCAAAGCAAAATGCGTTCCATCCATTGCTCCAATGACGTGGAGTATATGTCCCAAGGCGTAAAATTCGCCCTTGACGTCAGATAAGTCTCCTGCCGTGGGGAACTAGATGTACAGGTCCAGGCGACGGAGCAATGCCTCCAACACATCACGCAGGACATGGCTGAACATCGTCTGTGACATTCCACCAGATGTTGTCACAGTATACTGGAAAGAACCAGTGGCAAAGAAATGTAAGGCAGCCATAACCTTAACCTTGGGGGTCAGTGCAGTTGGATATGTGCGACCAGGCAACAAATCTGGTGTCAACTGGTTAGCCAACTGTTCAATTATGGTCCTGGTGAAACGATATTTGCAGATTTGGTCATGTTCCTCCATGGTCTGCAGGTCTGGGAAGGGCCTGTAGACTGGTGGTCGTCTGCGATACCTATGTGTGGAGTGTAAACACAATTGTTGTCAGATACAAATATATGAGATAACATGCATCAATACAAACAGAACATGACAGTAGATCCCATAATTGAGTATGGAACATTTGTAATACATTTTCAACTGTACACGGTTGATCTTGAATACATATCACAGCATTGTGACCCTTGCCAGATCTGTTACCACCGTATGGTCACACAGTAATTTGTGTGCCATACTGACAAATTCACTGCTGTCTGTCACCGGTCATGTCAAACAAGCATCACACACCAAACTGAGCAACACAAATAATCAGAGACATAGGTGTGTGACAACAATTACATGCACAAAATGGACACACCTAAGGATCACTATTTGACAGATATGTGGGACACCACATATATGCACTGTCCCAGCCTGAAAATTAGGCACACATCTGTCCAGGATGGACACCGTAATGTTGTCAGGTCAGCATCGCACATACAATCACATACACAAACCATGAACTACTTTGGATTTGCATATATGAGACCTTCACACACTTCAGTGAGTGACAACAAAGATACACAGGTGAAACAGCCAACACACACATCTTTGGTTTGGGTGCATGTTGTCATGGTCCAATCATTCGAATGTAAATGCCTGAACCAGGAATCACACACATTAGATTAATAGTCAGACATCACAATTATTGCACTCTGGGTCACAGACTCACCTAATGCCATGACTAAGTTAAGATATGGACTTGTACATGCCCATGGAGTCATTGGCACTGTGACCAAGCCAAGAAGTGTAAATGGAAAACCTATGATACATGTTGGTATTAGCCCCAATTTCAGTGTGTCATGTGCCCCTCAAATTTAGCTCCTCATGGGTGTGTGAGATATGCACATAAAGCTCAATTTTAGCTTTGAATTACCTAAATATACACATGAAATGCTCAAAACATGAAACAATCACAGAAGTTTAAGCCCCTGCAGAATGAACATTCAAAGGACCCTGTAGCCGTATCGTAACCGAATCGGTCGCAGCCATTGGCTGAAACTTATTATGGTGATAGACGTGGGTGAGTATTCAAAGGACACGGTAGCCGCATCGGAACCGATTCAGTCGCAGCCATTGGCAGCAACTTATTATAGTGATAGACGTGGGTGAGTATTCAACGGACGCGGTAGCCGCATCGGAACCGATTCAGTCACAGACATTGGATGTTGGTTGTTATGGTGACCAACGAGCTTTTCCATTCCAATCGTCATCGCGTGGAGACTGACTCGGTAACCTCCCATCAACAATGTATCAAAGTCACTCGCGGTCCGATGATGAGTTTTTGAACGTCGCAGTAGGCGTGTCGTTTGCAAGCAATGTAATGCATTGGACTGATTCGGATAATGCGTCCGACGCTAACCTATCAACTTTGCAGCATGTTTCTGAGACCGCCTCTGCTGTTTAGATATAAATCTGTCTGTTCCCTAGAGACTTCACTTGCCTGCACTACCTGCATAATTCCTGCACCTCCCCATCTCTCTGCTGCTGTTACCACATCCTCTGGGAGCTCCTACCATGGCACGTACAGTGGACAGGGCCCCAGCTTTCAGCCAGGAGGAGAACAAGGCCTTGTTGGACACCCTCCTGCCACTGTACAGCCAGCTGTGTGGCAAACCAGAGGATCAGGTGAGTGATCATCACACTGCATTTTCATTGGACATGTGCAATCCCCATGCTATACTATCATTAGGAATCTCATTGACAAGCATGTAAAATGTCATCTGTGACTTGGAACGTGTATAGATAGGTGTTGGGGGCAGGTACACTGCTGTAGAAGTGTGTGTACTAGGCTGAACATCTTATCACTGTTCTCATGGGACGGAGTCATCATTGAACCCAGGACAACTGCAGGAAATGCCATATGCCTAGCCCTTAGACATTGCTGCCAAACTGAGCATTAACAGTGTGTATGGGTGTCTGATTCAGGAACATGTTGCCTGTGATCTAAGGTTCTGTCACCATGTCATCCTTACAGGTCGAGCCCCATGAGAATGTCAGGATTTGGAGGACCATCGCCAAGAAGGTGCGCTCCGTGGGGTTGGAGATTCGGCGCGTCCGTCATTGCTGCAAGAGGTGGCAGGACCTTCGTGGCTGGGCCAAGAGGATTGCAGAGGTCCAGCTGGGCCTGTCCCACCCTGGCAAGAGGGGCGGGCGCCTAAAACTGCCCCCCCACATACTCCAGTCTTCCCTGACCTGGATGGGCAGTTGAAGGCCAGACAGCAGCAAGGAGGGGTGAGTATGTGCCTTTTTGCACACCTTTGTTAGACATGCATGTTGCAGTTCCTTAGTCTGCTGCCCCTTTTACTGGTTATAAGTCAGCCAAAACCACAGATCTGTTTTGTAAGATGCATATGCACAGGAATCAATTGATGCTCCGTTATGCCCCTTTCATCAGGGAGATGTGAGTCAGTGAGGTTCAGGGAAGTGACCGTAGTGCCATGCTCATGTGATCACCACAAATCACAGTAACATGTGCATGGAGGTAATCTTCTGGAGTAATGCAAATGCCCAACATGTGCCAGCACGTTGACTGATGTATGACCTGTTCTCAGTGTGTTTTCCCATATGTGTGAGGCATGTTGTTATTGGAGCAAACAAGTGTGAATAGGCCATGCTATACATCCCTGCAACAGGTGACATCAAGATTGAGTCCTTGGTGAGTTTAGCGTGCTCATTGTGCCACTGTTAGGTCCCAGCCGCGCTGCTCTGTGTCATCAAACGTTTCCCATGGGCCAATTACAGGTATGCTAACTCTGGTCATCTGTCACACTGGCCTGTCACATGATTGTGTGGAAGAATCCATTCTCTACATTCAAAGGAGTGAGTCCATGTGTCTGACTCTGTAACAGTGACAACACATGCCATTAACAGACAAACACAGGTGGTCACTGCTTGAAAAATGGCTGAAATAGTGAGGTCTGATGTTCAATACACATTCCCAACAGTAGCCATGTGAGGATCTGCTGTTACATACTTGGGCCTTTGTTAAGCATGTGTATGAGGCATCACTGTCAGCCTGAGAGGAGTGAGATATGCATTGTTCTGAAGAGAGTCCACAAAATGAGGTGGGAAAGAAGAGCAATGTAACCTGTAGGAAGTGTGCTATATGTCTAATGAGAGATAGGGACATTCAGACTTGGGCCATACAAATGGGGTCCTCTGCAGTCTAGACAGGATTGGGACAATGTTGACTGGAAACATGGAGGGTGGATGTTCAGTACTGGTAGTCTGTACAGACAGAGAACCCAGACGGACCATTGGCATGGTGTCCCACCAGAAGCATCGTGAAGACGCAGTCATCTGACTTGGAAGTGTGTAGACCATTGTTCACATCTGTTTTTGGTGTGCTTATTACAATGTGCACAACATTCAGATTTATCCTCATGACACTGTACATAGATGACACAAGAGAGTGTGCCACGTGCCTCTCAACCTAGCTATGCCTACTACCTTGCTGAATCCTCAATCAGTCAGATGTGTGAGCTGACAGTAGAGTCCCTAAGTTTCAGGAAATATGAGCCCAAACACTGTCATCTGTGTGACATGACTCATGCAGTGAGTATGCAAGCTTAGGGTTTGCCAAGGATGTCATTTGACTGGTGACATAGAACCCAATGTTTCCCAATTATATGAGTGGGAATTGCAGATTGGATACCATGTCTCAATTCAGTTGTGTTAATCCTATTCCCATTGTGAGCTATATACTCCCTTGCAGGAGATGAAACAGGTATGTCAGGACACAAGATCGTCAGGTGCAAAAGACAATACATCACCTGCTATGTAGTGGAGTAGTCGCCAATGTGGTTGTGTCAATTGATGTTGATGAACCCAATGTTGCAGATAACCAAATGTGTGAGGGAGCAATGTTTAACTTGCAGATTGACAAGTGCCATGTATGTAAATGTGTGACAAGTCGATAGCACAAATCAAAATGATGTAGTCTGTTGCACTATGATGTTTTGCAATGTTACCTATGTGTCAAGTATGTACAGATGACTTATGGGTATCTTTTGCATTTTTGTTCACAGCATCAGCACCTGCCAGCAGAGGAGAGAGTGCCACAGCTGTAGAGGGAGCAGTTCGCCAGTTTGGCTCCAGTGCCGAATCGGACATGGAGGCATCGACTGCCGCTGAGGATGAGGAGAGCCACACTCAGGACATGTTTTCGACTACATCTGCTACATCCGATGACCAGTCGAGCTCCGGTGGTGGAGGACAAAGGAAAGGATTCCGCAACATCAGAGTCCACCCCCTCCACTACTCCTATCTCCATCGGCCCAACTGCTCCCATTGTCCGTGGCCGGTCCTGTGGCAGGGGACAGCTCTCCTTTGCACCAGATACCTCACCCCCTGCCCCAGTCGTCCCTGCTGCCATCAGTGCGGAGGCGGTTGACATCCTGGAGCAGATCTCTGTGGGGCAGACATCTGTGCTGAATGTCCTCCATGCACATACCACTCTTTTGACACAAATGGTGTCATACATGGAGGGCATTCACTCTGACAAGTCTGCCCTACAGAGATCCAATCAGGCTCTTGCCTCCACAATGACGGCAGCAGTGTCCCAGCTCCAGCAGTCCCTCACCCCTCCTGCCTCTTCCCCATCCACAGTCCTGACTCCCCTACCTGACCCAAGCACACGCAAACATGCACATGCACACACCTCAACAGCCAAAAGCAGCACACAAACACACAGTCACAAGCACAAACCCACACACACACACACACTCAGGAGACTCACAGCACACACACCGCCAAGGACATGCCAGCAAAAGACACACATGCATCCACTGACACTCCGCAGACCTCAAAACCCTCTGCCTCCACAACCCCTACCCTTGACTCTCCTGTTCCCCCCTCTGCCCAGGGACTCTTCCTCTTTGACCTTGGCCTCTTCCCTTCCGACCCATCCAAACCCCCTCCCAGAAGGAAGAGGCAACGCCCCCGGCCCTGACATCTCAACCTGCCCCCCCTACAAGCCCACGAAGAGGAAGAGCCCCAAGCCCTCCACCCACAAATCACCCCGTTCTCCCCAGACAAAATCTCCTCCAGCAACCCATACTTCCCCAGACCAGTGCCTCCTGAACCAAGAAACCCCCTCCCAAAGAGCCAGACACCATCCCCATCCCTGTTTTTCCCATCCACCACTACACCATCCCCAAGAAGCTCAAGCCCAGCCCCCCCTCCATCGAGCACTCCCACTACAACTACCCCCCACCAGTCTGTTCCTACCACTGCAGTGGACCAACCAGCCCCTCCATCTGGCCCATCCACTGCAGTGGACCAACCATCCCCTCCATCTGGCCCATCCACTGCAGTGGACCAACCATCCCCTCCATCTGTCCCATTCACTGCAGTGGACCCATCCAACACTCCTGATCCCATCCCTCCCAAATCCCAAACCAATACTCCCTAGTCCTGTCCCTCTGGTGCCTGGCATGCCCCCTAGATGCCCCTCCCAGGGGAGGTGACCCCTTGCAGTCACAGAGCAGGCAAGAGTTGATGGGGATGTTTCCTAACCCCATCTACATTTGGATTTTATGGACTGGCCATTGGCTTTGAGTTCGTTCTGCAGGACTTTTTCAGAACTTGCTGAATAAAGCATGTTAAAAGTTTTTGAATGCTGATTTCTGTATCCCACAAACTGATCATAAGTCAACTGTCATTCATGTACAATTATTTATGTGAGTACACAAGGATGTTGGTATGTCATGGATTGCATGTGGTCCATGGAGTATGTGAGCTCTTACAGTATGTATTCCAGGTTTAGCTGTCTACATTTGCTGGGTGTAATCACCCACATCAGTTTTGGCTATGAGGGTGACATGCATTCATCATGCTTTTCTCTTGTTCCGTCACAATTGCACATAGGTCATGCTTCCATATGTCAACATAGTACAAGGGTTGAAAAGTGCTACAGTTTCTTAGGAGCACGCTGAATATGTTTGTGATGTGCAGAAAGTCACCTGTCTCATCAATACATCTCTGTACATATGGAGTCTGAATACGTGATGGTGACATTGGACACACTTTTGTACACAAGGTGAGGGTGCAATACTTGTATGTGACTTGATAGTGGTTGAGCCATGTCTGTGTCTCCTTTTGGTCTGGTAGAACAGTGGCAATGACAAGCTTGACACATGTGCCATTCCACTGTAGCCAATTTCCAATCATGGCTGTGGTGTAATCTGATACATTTCCTGAGCCCATGGTGAGTGTCAGTTGAGCTGTATTTTCACAGTCCACACACCCCATTAGTTAAGTATCTGCAGATGTTGGTGTTCGGCAGGGTATCTGTGGTCTTACAAGTCCAGGGATTTCTAATTCTCATGTGAGTCGTGCCAGCCTGCTTCTGTCTGGCTACATCATGTTGATGTTGTGCTTGGTCTGTCCAAGATGGAATTTCATGTTTACAGCCACACATCATCCGTAGTTGAGCATGAGATTAGTGTGTATGTAGTCATTTGTGCATGTCTGATTATGGTGGTCTTTTGAGCTATGGGTGATGCTGTGACAGGTCACACATGGCTGACCTAGGGGTGCTGTGATGTCTGTTGGATTAGCCTGTGCTACATGTGGTTAGCTGAGTGGACAGTGGGTGCACAGAAGTGTGGTGGGTCTGTCTGCCGTACAGATGCCACTGGAGCCAGTGTCACATCCATGCTCTTAGTTGCCACACAGGGGAGTATGTGGAAATTTGATTGTGAGGCCTAGCTGCAGGTGTGATTAGCAAGGTTCATGTTGCATGTGAAGAGATGGCACACACAAAGGTAGAGGTGAGCGAGACTGGTGTTTAATAAATTTGTCATGTAGTGGAGACTCCTACGTGATGGGGGCTTGACAAAGGTGGAGAATGTCTGAGAGTGTGTGGTATGAGTTTGGTTCATAGGCAATTCTTGTGTATGAGGCATGGAGTGTCCACATTGTCCCAATGTGAGTGCTTTACATGCGGAGGTGTGAGTCACAGTATGCAAGCTTGTTAAACCGCTTTGCTCCTGTGCAAGGTATGGTAGGAACCAGTAGATGTGATAGGGGTATATCCAGATAGACAAGGTTGGATTATGGCAGATCATGAGGGCTGTATTCTGTGGCACTATTGTGAGTCATGGCTGAAACAGAGCATTTAGGATGAGTGAGGTTAGTTGTTACGTGCATGAGTCCATGGGGTCACTGGGCATGGAAGTCATGTGTGGATGTCACAGGGCCACAGTGAGACAAGGTTGAAGTAGTCATATGTGACAGAGTGTATGTGAAGGGATTTGCACCAATTGTGTAGTTTAGGGTGCTGAATGGTGACATGTGAGGTGTTGTATACTCGATGTATGTTGTGTTTGAATCTGTGCACGCATTTGTTTATGAATGACAAGCAGTAGGACTTGAGCAGAGTTGGGTGGGTGTATGGTGATGTGCAAATGACTGAGTACATATGCATTGAGCTATGTAAGTGTTTTGTTTTGAGATGTGGTGATGTGTGAAGTGTACATATCAGAGTGGGCTGTGATGATGAGTACAGTACATTGTGTGCATGTCATGTATGTGAGAGCTGTTGTGTACATGGTGGGGAAAAGTGGCGCTGCAAGTGTAGGTGTGGATGTGAGAAGGACAGGGCAAATGTGATTTGGTATGACTCAGCGTGGTAGAGTTTGAGAACATGGCTGGAGCTTGAGGGGCAGACAAGCTTTTCAGTCTAGCTGCACCATAGTGGGTTTCAAACGTGCTTGTGTGTGTGTTAGTTTTGATAGATGGGCATGTACTTTGAAGTGTATGTGGGAGGGGTCATCCCTGCACAAGTTGAGTTCATGCAGGCCTTCTGGTGATGTTGAAATGTACATATGTTGGATTATGTGTGTGTAATTATGCATAATCATTAGCCAGAGTGAATATGTAGATGTGTTATGTGTTTGCTGCAGCTTTCTGTCTGCCAATGTATGTTCATGACTGATTGTTGTGATGGCCACTTTGTGAACACTCGCATGTGCGACACATATTGGCATCATGGGACAAGTAGCCTCCACCTAGCCTTGCCTTGTCTGAGTTGTGTGTGGGCATAAGTGGCGAGTTGCCCTTTGTAGGTAGTTGTGGTCACTGTTTGGTCATTCCTGCCTTTGGATGATGCCCTGGGATAGAGGTGGTGGTTGATTCTGATGTATGTCATGGTGCCTGAACATTGGTTAGCAGTCCATTGCTTAGGGGGATATTGCCCCCTCAAGTGGATAGTCAAGGATGTGTGTTGTTGTACCACCAGGGAGCAGACTACTCCCGAAACGCATCTCCACACTTCCCAGTAGACTAGACACGCATAGGTATTCCTGACATTCTGACTTTGAATGTCCAAAGTGTGGGGGCACCAGGGAGTGGACTCATTGTGATGATATCCCTGGTTGTGCTGCGGACACTTTGCACTGTGAGCGATCTCACATGTGACACTGGAACAGTACACCCAGTACCAGAGGTTAGATATACAGAGCTGGTGGTGGATAATAGGCAATTGGCGCTCTCAGGTTTTATCACTTATATAATTCGGTTTAAGCACGAAATCTGGTACTATCTGCATTCGGTTATAGCACGAAATCTGGTACTATCTGCATTAGGTAGGGAAAAGCCACCATATCCCCAAATGTGTGGTCACAAGGCCACTTTAATGCAAATACAAATCCTCTGCACACGTTTGGAAAATTAACACATAAAGTTGCATTTAATCACACTAAGGTTTGTCTTGTATTTCTCAAAGTAATTTATTCGAGTTCTTCTGTAAGCGAAGTCCTTTCTGTACTTCACTTAGTCTGTTTCGTAGTCAACACGTGTTTCGTCGCTGTTACATGGGATTACCCCACGACTTCTTCAGGGCTAAGGAAATATATAAAAGTGCTTGTTCGTACGTACATGGGTAGATTGCACATTTGAATTTAAGATATTGTTAAGGTGACTGTAGTGACATGTGTAAGCCTTCGGTTTATGAAGTGTTCTTGTGTGGAAATCCATGCAGTGACTGTCATTGCACATGCAATTTGTACATTATTTCTAGTGCAGCAGTATATATGTGGGGGAAGAAAGAACAGAAAACCCCCACTGCTTCTAATTGTCATAATTGTTAGCTGTTCATGAGCACAATTATTCCTTCTGATTCCCTCATTGGGAATCATCCTCAGTGGGCAAGGTGCAGTTGTGAGCATGCAACCATCACATTTGAGTTTCTGATATCTTTAGTGTAGTGCACTTTCAAGTTGTCAAGGCCAAGTGTACGCATGCTGACTATGGTGTGTGTTCACACGAAAGGGCTTCCCATATATGTAAATAGGATACGATACCTATGATCAATGTCTTGTAGTTTCTAAGTATCAAAAATAAATAAGGCGTGTCAGCAGATTATTAGCAGCTCGTTCAATGCTACTTGGTCAGTATCAGGCAACCATTGTAGGGCTCCCTACCTTATTTCCGGTGATAATTCCAACCCGAAAAGGGTTTCTGTCTGTCAGGTAAAGTAGTTCTAGGGATGTCGTCTTAAGTTACGATTTTTTTCCCCAGTTCGGCGAGTAAGGTTGTTCAATTTCAACATGCTGCTCAATCCTTTAGTGAAGGTGGAAAAGTAAAGTCACTACTGGCCCTTTCTATTAGATCGTGATACCTCCCCCATGGCTGTGTGGAGAGCTCCTTACCGGCAGGCTTGTGGATTAGGTGGATCTCCCTGCAGGGCCCCTACATCCAATGTAACCCCCCTGCACCTGCCGTGCCCTGATACTCATGGGTGGGTGGGGGAGATGACACTGCTTCTTGCAAGGCACGTGGCGAAGTGCGCCAAGGTGAGTATGCTCCACAGTCTGGCCCCCATCCTCAATTTGCAGCACAGCAGGTCTGCGGACAGGATACTGGAACCACATTGCTGTAGCCTGTTGTGGCCTGGGGATGTGAGTCTGGATATTGGTGTGATTTGCAAAAGCAATCTAAACAAGGCCCACAGGTGACCCTGGTGCACCTGCACATCAAACAATGCCCAATTGCCAGCAGGGCCAATCCAAGGGTATGCTGCACACTTTATGATTGGACTCAACACCCAGAGGGCTCTATGGCCTTTGGCTGCCCGTCATGTGTGCCAGCCCAGGCTGTGACAGCTTTCACGCACACACACACAGTCCTTGAGCTGCTGTAGGTGGCTGGTCTGTCTGATTTGCACATCAGCCCCCCCAGTTTATCACAGGTTTTTAGGGGACCATTTGTTGGGTGATGAGACTTTGTCTTTTAGACAGTTCCTAGAGCAGTTGCATCACCATCCCCAACCCCACATTTGCTCAAAAGTGCTGTGGCTATTTGCCCCCCACGCCCCAGATTAGCATCAACATTGCTGGGAGTATTTGCCACCCCCAACCCCACATTGGCTCAACAGTGCTGTGGCTATTTGCCCCCCACGCCTCAGATTAGCATCAACATTGCTGGGAGTATTTGCCATCCCAACCCCACATTGGCTCAACAGTGCTGTGGCTATTTGCCCCACAAGCCACAAATTGCCTATGCATTGCTGGGAGTGTTGGCCCCCTAGCCCCCCCTTTGAGTCTGATTTGCTGTGACTACTGCCCCCACCCCGCTTGCCTCTACATTGCTGCAAGTATTCCCCCACCCCAAATGTAACTGTAGTTTCGCCTCTGCCTTATGTTATGTTTGCTTTCGCGGGGTAGAGCAGTTTTTATGTGGGGGTAGGTGTCGGACTTACCATCTGCAATGACCACGTCGGTGGGGGCTGTAGTATTGCCCGTAAATGTAGAGCATAGGGATGACATGCACGATGGGATACATGGCTGCACCGTCTCGTTCGCCGGAGTCGTATTGTGGTGCGATTTGGAGCTGAAATACTCCCCTTCCGGATGCTCTGACGTGTTGGTAGTGGCGACCGATTCGGTGCATGGGAAGTACGCATCGTACTTGGCCGTTCGGAATCGGGCTGGGAAAATGCCTCCGGACGACTCCATTCAGTGTTTCTGGAGGTTTCCTGTTGGGAAAATGGAGACGGATTCGGAGTGACCGAGTCGATCGGTAAGTAAGGCATTATGAGCATCGTACTTCGTCGTTTTGAAGAACCCGCTCCCAGAACGAGTCGTTCGGAGGCTCCGGCTCCAGATGGCTCTGGGAAGGCCTTCCTGATGGGATCGTAATCGACCCCTTGGAATGCTAGAGGAATAGGCTCAATCCATAAACGTCATAGAATTTACACTCAACTGTGTAGGCGCAAGGCGCAGATAGTGTTTCTACAAGAGACAAATTTGACGCCCTCAAACTCTGGAAAAAATGGAGAGGACAGATATTCCACATCTCTTACTCTGCGTTTGCAATGGGGGCTGCGGTGTGGATCAGGGCGGGGGTCCCCTTTGAAGTACTAAATACACGGATAGACACTAATGGCAGGTACACACTGATCAGAGGCAACCTATACAGCGTGCCGGTGGTGCTTGGCAGTCTCTATGCCCCGAATACAGAACAGGATACATTCCTGGCCTGAGTTAACACAGCGCTGGCAGACTGGACCATGTACCCATGGATACTTGGCGGTGACTTTAACACAGTACTGGACATAAACCTGGACCGCTCGCACCCCCTTGCCATGGGCTGAAACAATTCGCCAAGCCAAAGCCCTCCAATCCTGGGCCCAGGGATGGTCACTAGCAGATGCAAGGCACAGTAAGAACAAAGGGATACGGGAATATTCATTTTACTCCCCAACACATGCATTACATACACAGATAGATCATATCCTATGTTCTCCCACGTTGCTGATCCACATTACCCATACTACATATCTCTGAAAGACACTCTCTGACCACAACTCCCTGGAACTCACCATGTCTTGGAGGGCGAGTACCTACACCGGTCCGGACTTGGAAACTAAACCCCGGTCTGGAAGATGGAGTTTTTGTGCCCATATGGCTACCACTATAAACACATATTTCACACTAAATACAAACATGGCCTCCTCACCCCTAACAGAATGGGAGATCTTCAAGGTCGTAACGAGGGGTTGTCGGAGCACCACAAACCATAAACCGAGACCTGAAGCGGGTGGAAGAGAGCCTGGGCAAACTGGAGCGGGACGCAGTATCTAATACGAATAAATTACCTGAGTTGCAGACTGCATGCACTGAATACGCAGACATGCTGGGGTGCCTCCATGTAGTGGATTACCGCTCATACACTCAGAAATTACATGCGGAAGCAGATAAGACAGGTACACTGCTTGCCCAAATGATCAGAGACGCCCCCCTCCAATACCCATACTTGACCATGCGGTGCCTGCCACATGGTGCAGTGATATGTACGGGGGCACCATAGGTGCCCCCCAGGTCCTATGTCTGGGGACCAGGGGGATAAGGGGGGCCCGCTACGGGCCCCCAATGTCCCTTTCCGCCAGCTTTACCATGGCGGCGGGTAAGGGACATCGTAATCCCTACTGCGGTGCCTGGTGGGCACCGCCAGCATTGTAGGGACTACGAGCCCCTTCGCCGCAACGGCGGGCTCAAGGACCCTGTCGGATGAGTGGAGGTCGGTCTTTGCGACTGCCAGGGAACCGCCCACCATTGTAATATGGCGGGCGGTGATGCAGTCACCGATGGCAGTGGGACCGCCACCGACGGGGTGACGGTGGAGGTCCCACCGCCATTATAATCACCCCCTATATTATGTCATATGTTTTGGTGTAAATATTTATAGGTAAAATGACATAGTAATAAGTATTAATGTAAAAAGAAGTAGTAATAGGTTGTTTGCTGCTTTTGGTACTTTTTTTTTAATAGTTTATTGGTGTTTGGGTATAGTCTAGTTCTGTACTGTAGGTGTTCGTACATTGTTTTTGTTTGTTTACTATGTTTAGGACCTATTTTAGTTAGGGATTGTTCTAGCCTTAATTCTTGGTAACTTTGTTCTTTTTTGATGGATTTGATTAGTTTGTGGAGAGTTGGTTGTATTCTTCCTATTGTGGCTTGTAAGGCATTATGCCATCCTTCCACTGCGTTATTTGTTTTAGCATTTTATGCTAGGGTGCTTTCATGAACATTCCACCAGGGGATGTTGAATTTGGGTTGTCTTCGGTGTCCTGATCTATGTAGTCTTCCTACCAATGTATCTTCAAAGTAGTCAAGTAAGGGTGTTAGTTTGGCTTCGTTGGCTTGGTAAAAGGGACTTTCTATGAGTAAATTGTAGTGGTTTGCTACTTCTGTTGTGGGTACATAGACTAGGGCTATTAGTTTTTTTATTTGATTTGCAAAGTTGCTGTTTGTTGCATATTCTATACTTAGGGGCCCATTACGATGTTGGTTGGAAAGACCGTCCGACCGACTCGTCCTCGGAAAGATTCCGACCGACTCGACCGCGAGCTTTCGACCACCGTATTACAATGCATTGCATGTAAAACTCAGACCGAGTCGGTCTGAACCCATTCCGCCCGACCCCGATGGTCGGAAACAAGCCCGATGCGACCGACTCGTTCGGAAATGCCGTCGCATAGGTATTCCGCTTACGAACAAGACTCAGTTGAACCGACGAGCAGATTACGATGCATCCGACATGGTTTCGGAACCGTGTCGGTTTGTGATACAAATGGCAAGTGTAAACTGCTAAAAACAGTCACAACAACAAGCATAGGCACCGCCAAATAAAAACAAATAAAAATATTAGCCACGCCCACCAATCCACCTATAAAAAGAGCCAAAAAATGACCATGATCCTCTGCTCACACACAACTGCTGCCAGCATAGAGAGGAGAATTTCGTAATTCCCTGCTATCTGCCCTGCACACACACACATTCACCCACCACACAACTTGCACAGATTTCTATTGTTTTTTTTCAAAACCTCCTTACAAACACACCCTCTATTTAGATTCACGCTCACCCTCACCATGCCCCTGAGGAAGCAGCCACGTTTTACAGAGAAGGAGTTGTAAGTGATTGTAGATTGCGGACATGAGTAAGTCATCTTGTCATTGCGTTTAACCAGTCTGAATGTTTGTAATTTTTAGGAGTTTTTAATCTATTTCAGCCATATCCTTTTGTTTTTAGACTAAATCATTTTAATCCATACTGTGTTTTACTTCTGTGTACTAGCATTAGGTCGGTAAATATATGGGGGAAAAATTTTGTGGGAGACATAATTAGGTGTTGCTACTTACGAGACCTGCTTCCGCCTTCCTCGATTTCGCTCTCCTTGATTTAGCACACCTGGTTTCTGCCCCGTTCCGCCGCGGCTGGTGCCGTTTGCGCGGAGGGCATCGTAAAACCAGTCAAGCCAGTAACTTACACCATAATTTACGGCATTTCCGGTAGGACAGGCCTTGCGCCTACCGGCACTACTCTACTTAAACTCATGCCATGGAGGACGCGCAGCGGACGAGCGCAGCCGGCGTGCCAAAGGCAAGCCCGTCTGTGCCCGTCCGCTCTGAGACCGCGCTCAGTGCCAGAACCTCTGCCGGTTCTTCCCCAGATCCTAATGCAAGATTATCGTTCTCAAGTAAGGAACTTTGGGATCTGAACAAAGCCAATCCTATCTGTAAGCATTTGGATATGCCCGCCTTTCGCTTAGAGGGGCAGGACAGCTGCAAATCTTGCGGCTTTCAGCTGGTAGGCCCTTTCACTCTCCCCAGAACACTTGACTCTTGTCATAAGGCCAGCCGGAATGTTAACCTTGAGCCGATGAACTGTACAATCATTAACGCCCGTTCTCTAGTAAAACATGCTTTAGAAACAGCAGAATTGATTGACTGTCATAAGTCCGATATTATGTTTATAACAGAAACCTGGGCAACTGATTCATCCACCCCAGACCTGTTATCGGCCACACCCATTGGATACCGCCTACACAGACAAGACCGTTTGCTGAAAAAAGGTGGGGGGGCTGGCTGGTATTTATAGGGAACATATTAAGACTAAGTTTACAACAATAAGGGCTGATTACTGTGGAGCCTTGTCATTTAACATAGAGCTCACAAAAAATACTCCTTCAGAGGTTCACTTATATACCGCCCGCCTGGTCCCAAGTCTGTTTTTTTAGGCTCTATTAGCTCTATTCTTGAGGCAGACATTTGTAATTCTGACTTTAAAGTTCTTGGAGACCTGAACTTTCATTTAGATCAAAAGCACGACAGAGATACCATTGCTTTAAGAGAAATAATGGAATCTCTTGATCTTCCTCAACTTATAAATGAGCCAACGCATATGGCGGGACATACACTTGACGCGCTTTTTACTTACAATAGAAACATTTCTAATATCAAAACTCTTCCTCTTACCTGGTCAGATCATTCAGCAATCTTTTTCACGATCAACGGTCATGCGGCCGACCCAGTTCCCAAGAAGCAGCCTTCTGCAGGCCAATATTGAGCATGGTCCAATATCGATCAAAATCAATTACAGCAACTGCTATCTTCTTCCCTCCCCTTATCAGCGGAAAACCTGGATGAAGCAGCAGAGAATTATTATAACTGGCTTTATTCAGCCTTCTCTGAGGTGGTGCCCATAAAAAAGACTCGCCAAGGTAGGACTCGCCCTTCTGCTCCTTGGTTTTCAGAAGCTCTTAGGCTAGACCGCCAAGGTTGCAGACGCTTAGAGAGAAAATGGAGGGTACAATATGACTCCTTGGAGAAAGAAAATTATAAGCTTTCTTTAACTAAATATAAATCACTCCTTGTAAAAGAAAAGACGACGTACTTTTCATCACAAATTGAAGCTGCCAAGAATTCGGTTAAAGCACTTTATAAGGTGATCAACACACTAACCAAACAACCTGAGTTCAAAAGTTTCTGGGTTAACCAATCTTTTTGTGATAAGATTGCAATTCATTTTCAGAATAAAATTGACTTAATTTTTAATTCATTCAACCACTCTGGCAATCCTATTACTAGGTCAGTTCAATCTACCAGCGATAACATGGTGGAGCCTTTTAATACATTTTGTCCTATTACAGTTGCTCAAACTATAGAGCTTATATCCACCATTAATTCTGGTTCTCCGGACGATCCGTGTCCACCCTCAGTTCTTAAACAGGTCCCGGATATCATCGCATTAAACCTTACCGATGTTTTTAATAATATGTTCAGAACTGGCATTTTTCCTTCTTGTTGGAAAAAAGCTTCCATTCTGCCTTTACTCAAGAAATCCAATTTAGACCAAGAGGACCCTGCCAATTATCGACCTATCTCGAGACTCCCATTTCCTGCTAAAATAGCAGAAAAGATCATGACCTCTCAATTGAATCAATTTATTAAAGACAGTAACTGCTTGGATCCAACTTAGTTTGGATTTAGATCAGAGCATAGTACTGAGACGGCTCTGATCAAGGTCACAGATTAACTTAAGTTCATCCTGGATGGTGGTGGCTCAGCCGCTTTGATTCTATTGGATTTATCCGCGGCCTTTGATACGGTGGATCATTCCATCCTGATCCGCCGTCTGGAAGATATTGGCGTTAAAAATCTGGCCCTAAAATTGCTTTCCTCTTTTCTCTCAAACAGACAGAACACGATCAATATTGATGCCTACACATCCAATTCTTTTAGTTTTCCATGTGGAGTTCCTCAGGGATCCTCGCTGAGCCCTACCCTTTTTAATATTTATGTCTCGGAATTGGCCCCATTGATTCAATCTTTTGGCTTTGCTTTGACCTCCTACGCAGACGACACGCAAATTGTGTGCTCGAAGCGAAACACTTCCAATGAGACGAGTCATCGAATTCAGCAATGCATGGGACATATTAACATCTGGATGGATAAACACTGTCTCAAGCTTAATGCGAGGAAAACAGAGGTGATATTGTTTGGGAGTAATCCTAACTTCTAGTCAGCTTCTTGCTGGCCGGTCGAATTGGGTCCCCTCCCTATTCCAGTTAGCAAAGCAAAGAGCTTGGGAGTTATTTTAGACGATCACCTAAATTTAGGCAAACAAGTCAATGCAGTAATCTTGTCATCATATAACGTGCTAAGAATTCTAAAGAAAATAATGAATTTCCTCCCCATTGCAGTTAGGAAATCAGTCATCTCCACACACGTTTAATCAAAAATCAATTACTGCAACGGTCTCTACAATGGCTTACAAGCCTAATATTTGAACAAACTGCAAGTTCTTAAAAACTCTGCAGCTAGGTCACTATTGGGACTTCCCAGACACCAATCTGCCTCCCAGGCACTGAAAGACCTTCACTGGCTGAAGGTCAAACACAGAATCATGTTTAAAGCACTTTGTCTTACTTACAGAGCACTTCATGACTCTGAAACCTTGTTTTTGAAAAAAACACTAACCTGGTATACACCGACTAGAAAGTTAAGATCTTTAGGGGCTTTTAAAGTCAATTTTGTTAGATTCAAGAAAGTAAAATTGGGAGGAAGTAGTTTTGTGGTGAGAGCGTCAAGAGCTTGGAACCTTCTTCCGCTACCCCTAAGGGCAGCCCCATCCCTTCTCCAATTCAGAAAAAACTTAAAGACATGGCTTTTCAATCAGTAGGCTCCCATCTCAAGTTGACTTACAGTTGTTCTGCAGGATTAGCGCCAAGACACCTCCGGGTACACGCTGCGCTCTACAAATTGGCTAACATAACATAACATTAAATAGTCAAGGAGAACCACATTTATTTGGGAACCTAGTCCAACAGACCCCCATCGCCCAGAAAAAAAGGATGTGGGACAGGATAGTCAGCAAGGTGAACGCTGAAGCATCTGTTCTGCGCTCAATGGATGACATCAGGAGAAGGTGGTACGAAGTCAGAAGGAGGGTAAAAAAACTGTTAGGAAAAGAACATGCTAACACCCACCGGACTGGTGGTGGCCCTCCTGCACCACCTCTGCACTTCACTTCCTGGAAGGAGAAGGTACGTGCCATCCTTCCGCCAGAGAGCGTCTATGGACTCACAGAAGCACCAGAGTCTGGTAAGTACCTACTCCACATTCCACTAAAGTTAGCAATTACACCTCTATAGATATCATTGTAAAGGACACAGTTAACTAAATTACTGTTATTAGACAAACAAAAAAATATAATCAATGAGCATGTGATGTGTATGTCATATTGACAAACAGCATAACTGCAAAGAAAATGAAAATGTATAAAACTATTACCATGTTCACACTTCTTACAAACTCACAGCATGGCTTTGTGCTCCAAACACCAGTCCCCAGTGTCAGCCACCTTGCCAACACATTTCCACATACTCTCAGAAAAGCAGAGTCACAGGTAGGCTGTTTGGGATTGGTGGGAAGGTGGGTGTGGGCCTACACCTGATGGGAGTTGTAGTGACAGCAAACACTCCTCCTCCCACCCAGCCCAACAGGCCCACCTGGATCTATGCTGTCCCTGATAGTGAGTGGAAATGTACTGGCAAGATGACTGACAGTGGGCACTGGTGTTTGGAGCACAGGGCCATGATGGGAGGTGTCGTCAACTCAGACACCAGGCCCGTGCTCCAATCACCATGCACCAGTGTCAGACATCTTGCTAGTACACTTACATTCACTGTCAGGTACCTAATAGGCCCAGATGACATGGTTGTGCTGGGTGGGAGGAGGAGTCTTTGCACTGACTACATCTCCCATCAGGCCCTGTCCTACACACACTCTTCCCACCCATCCCAACTAGCCTACCTGAAACTCTTGCTTACCTGACAGGGAGTGGCAATGTACTGCAAAGAGCTGACAGTGGTGCCTGGTGTCTGACTTGACCACAACTCCCATCATGGCCTTGTGCTACAAACACCAGGCACCAGTGCCAGCCATCTGGCAACAACTAAACTTAGATTGATCACGGACTATAATGTGTGGTATTCTGCTTTTATGTCTCTCCTTTCTGTGCCTTGTATTGCGCAATCTCCTTCTCTGAGGTTGCTAGGTTACGTTCTTTTGTGGAACTCTCACTTGAGAGAGAATGTTATTATTGGAAAGCTTTTGTCAGTTCGCTTGGACTGTTGGTGGCTGAGGTCCCTTGCATGAGATGTACAATAAACTTATGCTGTTTCTTCAACTACTTTTGGTCTCCTGCCTGCTATTTATCCTGAGGAGAACACCTCATTTTGGCGACGAGTGAACCCACTTTCATCAAACAGGGACCTCAACACAACTCAGCTTAACTATCCAACTCAACCACTTCTGAAGATGTTCCTGCAGATTCTTCATAGATGACTTTTCAGCCTCCCTGCTCCTGTCTTCCTGAGGAGCGCGCTGGTGTACTGTACCCTCGAGTCTTACGGTAGGGTTTGGTTTTCCTGTTTCTGGCATCTGCTGCCGCTTTGGGCCTCCTCGCATCTGCCTGGCCTCGCCTGGAGGCCTACGTTTGTCTAACTTTGCCTGAAGGCCTATGTTTGCCTGACCTTGCATGGAGGCCTACGCTTGCCTGTCTCTGCCTGGAGGCCTACATTTGCCTGATCTTGCCTGGAGGCCTACGCTTGCCTGTTTTGCCTGGAGGCCCACGTTTGTCTAACTTTGCCTGAAGGCCTAGGTTTGCCTGACCTTGCCTGGAGGTCTACGCTTGCCTGTCTCTGCCGGAGGCCTACATTTGCCTCACCTTGCCTGGAGGCCTACGCTTGCCTGTTTTGCCTTAAGGCCTACATTTGCCTGATCTTGCCTGGAGGCCTACGCTTGCCTGTTTTGCCTCAAGGCCTGTCGGAACAGGCCCATTTGTTGATTCTTGGCGCTTACATGCACTTCTTTTATTTCATATTTTCACATCTGCACTGATGCGCACAGCTTTATTTTTTTTTATTTGTTTAACTCTGTTTCTCGCAAAGTACGTCCTTGCCTGGAGGCTTGTTGGAACAAGCTCATTGCTTCATTGTCAGCGCCATTTAATACTACTACACCTGCGCTGATGCGCACAGCTGTAATCCTTTCTGTAAAGTTTATCATTGCTACTTCTGCGCTGATGTGCACAGCTTCGTTTGCACACAGCTGTTATTTAATATTTCTAAACCAGCGCTGATGTGCACAGCTTACTATTATCTCAACGCTGATGTGCACAGCTGTAATTCTTAATATTGACTTTATTATTGTTACCTTATGTGCACAGCTGCGATTTATTGTAGGGATTCACCTGCACAGCTGTAGTTCTCTTTGTTTACTTCCACACACAGCTGTTTGCTTAACCTTTGTCTCATTTATTTTCTTGTCTTTCTTAAAAAAAAAAACATTTTTAAATCACAATTGCTTACGTCTGTGTGAAACTCTCTCCTTAATTTTTAAACATGCAGAATGTCACTGCTGCTCCATTTTTTCTAGCTGCACCTGGTGATCCTTTAATTTCGTGGATCAAATGGAAAATAGTCTTTGCCAATTATGCCAGGGTCTGTGGCACTTCCTTAAGTGCGGAAAGGAAAGCCTCTTTGTTTATGCATTGTCTGGGTTCGGAGGGTCAGAACGTTTTTGAACATCTCCCTGATCTTCCGGACAGTGAAGCTGCTGTTTTAAATGAATATGAAATATGTATTAGAAAGATGGACATACATTATCTTCCCAGAGTAAGTATGGTTCTTGAGCGTTATCATTTTGGGAAGAGAATGCAAAGACAAGAGGAAACTGTAGAGCAATATATTACCATTTTAAGAAAACTAGCTTCTACTTGTTGTTTTGGTGCAACCTTGGACAAAAGGTTGAGAGATCAACTTATGCTTGGTTGTTTTATTAATAAAGCCAAGGACAGTTTATGGCAAAAAGATAATACCCCCTTACAAAAAGTTATTACTATTTTGAAGTTACATGAGCATTCTAAAGCTTGTGTTGACACCATTAGAAAGGAGTGCTCAAAAAATGGTGCTGTTGAGAAAGATGAAAAATATGGTAAAGAGGTTAGTATCAAACCTCCCTCTAAGAGTAGATCTGATAGGCCTTCGGTCTCAGCCAAACCTTCTAAAAGTTTTTCACCTTCTAGTAACACTTTGTTTCAAGGTAAATGTTTTAGGTGTGGCAATCCTGGGCACATGGCCAACTTTAAAGACTGTCCTGGGTGGAAGGTTTCCTGTTCCAATTGTGACAAGAAAGGCCATTTTTCGCGTTGCTGTAGATCCAAGAGGGAGCAGAAGAAAGTTAGGGAAGTTGATGTTTATGAGCAAGATAGTGAGGTTGTTGAGATTTGTCAAATTGTTGATTCAAGGAATGAGGGGCATTTTGAGAATGTATTGATAAATGATCAGTCTGTAAAAATGCAATTTGACTCTGGTGCCAAAATCACGCTTATTCCTAAGAGTTTTTATGATCAACAGCTATGTAACAAGGTCAAATTAGTCAAGCCAGACATCAAACCCAGAGGTTATGGAGGAGAAATTATTGATCTTTTGGGGTATTTCTGGGCAATATTGAATTCAAAGGCAGGACTGTTACTGGGAAAATGTATATCTCTATGAGAGGGGATTCTTTGATTAGTTGGTTCCACCAGCGGGATCTTTACGTGTACCTAGATCCAAATCAAATGCCCTCTGTGTGTTTGAGGGATATGCCAGCTGTTAAAGCTGTGAATGATGGGGCTGATGTCTGGATTGCGAAATATCCAGAAGTCTTTAGCAAGGAATTAGGCTGCCTCAAGAACTATGTTCACCTCATAAAGATCAAACGAGGAGCTGTACCCAAAGCAGCAAAGGTCAGGGGTGTTCCTTTACTAGTGAAAGATAGCATGAAAAATGAATTAGATAAGCTTATCAAAAATGGAATCATTCAAGAGGTAGAGGCGACTGAGTGGATTTCTCCAGTCGTTATGGCTCGCAAGGCCAATGGGGAGGCTAGATTATGCATAGATTTGAGAGAGTTGAATAAAGAAGTCATCGTGGACCATTATCCTCTCCCCAATATCACTGAAATGTTGTCCTCTTTGGCTGGAGCCAAACATTTTTCCACATTGGACCTTTCATCAGCGTACCATCAGGTCAAGCTTCATCAAACTTTACAAGATCTTACCACCTTCATCACGCCTTTTGGTACCTTCAAGTGTCTCAGGATGCCTTTTGGACTTATCTCAGCGGCCTCTGTTTTTCAGAGGGTGATGGAGAGAGTTCTCAGTGGTATTGCTGGGATCAAAGTATATCAAGACGACATCCTTATCCATGGAATTAACCTTGAAGAACATGATAAAAGGTTATCTCTGGTTTTAGAAAGGCTCTTTTCTGCTGGTCTCACTCTGAAGTCTGAAAAATGCAAATTTAATGTTGGGGAAATTGAGTACCTGGGTCATTTAATTTCTGGTTCTGGTATTAAACCCAAACCCTCTTTGGTACAAGCCATTTCTAACTTGGAATACCCTAAGGACAAAGAGGAATTAATAAAGTTTCTAGGTATGGCGGAACTTTATAATAAGTTTGTTCCCAATTTTTCACAAAAACTGAAGTTTTGCGTAGCTTGCTGAAAAAGGTTTGTGAGTTTGTGTGGAGTCATGCCTGTAGTGAAGAGTTTGATGTCATCAAAAAGTGTTTGAATAATGCCCCTTCCTTATCTAGCTTTGATCCCTTGTTAGAGTCATATCTCATGACGGATGCTAGTTCAAAAGGTTTGGGTGCTGTTTTAGTACAGAGAGCTGGTGGTTCTGAAAAGACCATTTAGTATAATTATTCTGTCGTGGAGAAAGAAGCTCTGGGAGTCTACTGGGCCATTCGCAAGCTAAAGAAGTTTTTGTAGGGAAAATCGTTTCATGTTGTTTCTGATCACAAACCTCTTAGAGGTGTTTTCTGCAAGAAAGGGGTTGACTTTGTCTCGCACAGGATTAGGAAGTGGGTTGTTGCCTTGCAAGAGTTTCAATTTGATGTTTCTTATCTTCCCGGCTCTAAAAACATTTTGGCAGACTGTCTCTCCAGGCTTTGTAGTCAAAATGATGTTGCTGATGTGCCAGAGGAGTCTGAGTTCTTTTCTGGCGAGGAGTTTGAAGAAGAGGTGAATGTTTGTGTTATCACTGAGGGTTTCTTTTCAGAGGAAGTGCGGAGAGAAAATGTTGATCAGGATAATTTCTTGGAACTTGTGTTGGCGAAAGTTGGTGATGGCTGGGGCAACAAACATGACTGTGATGAAAATCTTAAAGGCTTTTGGAATGTCAAAGATGAGTTAACCTTGGTGAGTGGTATCTTAATGCGAGGCAGTAAATTGGTAGTTCCTGACGCTTTGAAAGATAAGCTGGTGGACAATGCCCATGTGTGTCACATGGGAATAGCAAAAACCAAAGAAAGGGTTAGAGAGGCTTACTGGTGGCCAGCGATGGATGTTTTCATAGAAAGGGTTGTTCGCAATTGCCCCCAGTGTGCTGGGAGTGACAAGGTGCTGAAGTGCAGGACGCAACCAATGATCGTCCGGGAACAGTCTTCTGGTCCCTGGGTTGATCTTGCAATTGATATTTTGGGACCTGTGAAGTTAAGGTCTCAGGATCGATTTGTTTTTGTTTGTATGGACTTATATTCTAGGTGGCCTGAAATGAAAATTGTCAATTCCGTTGAATCTCAGGTTGTCGTGGAATTTTTGGAAGAGCTCTTTGAGCGAGAAGGGTTTCCCATGTCTTTATTGTCTGACAACGGAGTTCAGTTTACTTCGCATTTCTTTGAGGAATTTTTGGAGGAGAGGAGTATAAAACATAAAAAGGCTGCCTTATATCACCCAGAGTGTAATGGCGCCATGGAAAGGTTTGTCAAAGTGTTGAAAGATGCTATGCAGCTAGCAGTTGTTTCTGGTGATAATTGGGAGTTGGCCATCAAAAGAAAGGTTCGTGAATATAGGTTTACACCTCATTCATCCACGGGAGTGGCTCCCTTTAGATTATTTAAGGGTAGGTCAGCCATTACTAATATAATTCCATCTTGGGTGGCCTCCTGCAGGAAAATGTCTAACTGTGGGTCTGAAGATACTGCTGGTTGGAGGGAAAAGGAATTGGGGTGTATGGACTGGAGGAAGGATTTGTTTGATGTGAGGAAGGCTGCTAAGAAAACTTCTGTAGTTGTTGTTGACTGGGTCCGAGTGAAATTACCAAGAAGAGGTGCTGCTGCCTCAAAGTTTGGTAATCCCTTGCAAATTATTAAATTATTCAACAATGCTTTCAAGACCAGTGACCATAGGATCTGGAACCTGGGTAGGGTTGCCAAGTGCCCTCCTTGTGTTTCCTTTGGTACTGGGGATCCTGCTGCCTGCTCTACTTCTCAAGCGCCCAGGAGGGGTTCTTCTCATTTGAGGACCACTCCTCGTCGCTTACAAGATTGTGTTTGCTAAAACATGGTTGTGCTGGGTGGGAGGAGGAGTCTTTGCACTGACTACATCTCCCATCAGGCCCTGTCCTACACACACTCTTCCCACCCATCCCAACTAGCCTACCTGAAACTCTGCTTAACTGACAGTGAGTGGCAATGTACTGCAAAGATGGCTGACAGTGGTGCCTTGTGTCTGACTTGACCACAACTCCCATCACGGCCTTGTGCTACATACACCAGGCACCAGTGCCAGCCATCTGGCACCAACTAAACTTAGATTGATCACAAACTATAATGAGATGTCAAAAACACTGAGGAACAGTATGAAGAGACATTGGCATATATTACGCTCAGATAAGACCCTTGAAGACCACATTACTGAGGTTCCATGCATTACATGCAGAAGACGCAAAACTATCAGATCCCTGTTAAGCCCAAGCTATCCGAGGGCCAAACCCATAGACAATTGGCTCACCTAGAGATCCAGAGGGTTTCACAAATGTGGTAACTGCAGTGTTTGCAAACTGGCGATGGACAAAAAGAAATCCTTTCAAGATACAAATGGCAGATCATACGAAATTAGACATGATGAATTGTAACACCAAATACGTGGTATACATGCTGAAATGCAAATGCAATAAATTCTATATAGGTAGCACCATCAGGCCATTGAAGGAAAGGATCAATGAACATGTGAGAGCTATCAAATACCGAGATATTAGATACTCTACGGCCACACATATCAATGAATGCAGTTCACAGGGATTGCATAAGGCATTTACATTCTGCGGTATTGACCATGTAGAGGCAGATCCAAGAGGGGGGAATCGAGAACTTTGTCTCAGACGTAGGGAGGCCACCTGGATTATACGTTTACGAGCTGTTGAATGTGGCTTGAACTTGGACCAAGAATTACAGTACTTTCTTGGTGAATAATGATGTGCATTATACCAATCAATTGTAACCTCCTATGTATCTCCTGAGACATAGCTATATCATATACTATGTTAACCAGGTATATTTGTCCATCACTATGTCATTCTGTCTGCATGTATACACTATATATTAATTACTGCAATATACATTTATTATGTGGGATTCCTTCGCCATAATAACACACATGGTATGGTCACCTAGAGTATCATATTGGGACAATGATGTAATTCAAGAGGTGATTCACTGACTTGATGAATACCTTCTTGGAATTAGAGATGCTGTTTACTTATGTACTACCATGATCGGGGACGGAGTGCAATATCATATCCTGCTTGATTTAACGGCCCTTCTTGGTTAAACTTATTATTCAATATATTCCCCACCTGTTAGTGATCTCTTATATCTTGGTATTACTTACTGTGTTAGCATATAATGTGATATTCTAATATTTTCTGACACATTCTTTTTCATTTCCCTTCTCTTATTTCACATGGGAATTTTTTTCTCTCATCTTATCGTGATCGATTAGTCCATCACGCACCAATACTTTGCCAATTTTGGATTTTGACTTAATCATTACAGGGTTTAACTCTGAGGTTTATGCTACTTCACCATTACTTATGGTAGGTAGTTGCTGTCCGGATCTGGGTGATTAAAGTCACCAACATCCATTGACATGCATATATCTGGCACTATATTGTTCAACTAGCATAGATGGGCTTTGAATTGAAAATAAGTCTGTCTCCTTACCCTTTCAAATGTCCAATTTCTAATTTTAGCTCGATTACACAATTGGACATTATATAGATTTTATATATTCACTCTGTTTACTACAGATCATCTGATATGAAACCAATATGGTGATATACAGTTTCCGAGGCCTCATTGAAGCAATTCTTTGTTGTGATCTGATTTGTATACCCATTTCCCCAATTTCACCCACCACGCGCGGATTTTCCAACATGGCAACCTTAATTTCCGGGGACACGGAGACGTGTTCTAGCGTTTCGGTCCTAGGTATATCACTTCCTGCATGTCCAACAGCAGGTTACCCAGCGGCCGCACTCGGAGTCGTTTAGGACGCGGATAGACGCCCTTTTGAGGTAGGTCGACTTGCGATGCATCATGCTTTTTTTTGGGACAATTGAATGCATTTTACTAGAATCTCGCTTAGGAGTAAGCGTTTTCTCTTTATATTATTTCAGTTGTTCGGGCCATACTCAGTGCACTTTGCTGGCACTACCTGACGACACAACGCAGATCGGCGTGCGTGTCAGGTAAGACTTAACTTGTTTCAGGGTTTGTTTTCCCTCGATTATTTTTGTGCCTCAATTAAAAAAAAAATGTTTTGGTCTTCACAGACATGTATTTAAATATGGAGGCATATTCACCTCCTTGTTTGGGGGTTTCTACGGTTCCTTTGGGATTTCCCTATTCTCATATTGTTCCTTGAGATTTAGAAAGACTTTACCGTAGTCTGTTTTATCACCAAATTTAGGGTGATTCCTCTTTTCTATAGAACTTTCAGGGTGTGCTCTATATCTCTTTCTGGAACTATTACAACATTGGCTGCATAGTGCATGTGATATCACCCATGCTGGGCCCTCTTGCACTACTATGCTTATCCCTCATGGTCTAACTTAATAATATATGAGGGATACATATATTAAGGGAGATTTTTCCCTTATTTTCTTCACAGATTGACACAAGGCATTGGATATTATATCTTACATTAATTTGGTTATCATACTTAGATAAGGAGGTGTATTTGGACAGTTTCTATATACTTGACGGAATCTGTGTTTTTTATTTGACATTGATCTCGTCACCTACTGGCTGGGACGGAAGTATAACCGGCGCAGAGGTAGGATGATTATTTTGAAATTTTTTATATATTTTTTCGATTGGTCTGTACTGTTTGGCATTCTCTCAATTGCACTGACCTGTACCAGATCTATATGAAATGTTTCCATTACCATTTTAGGTTCAATGTGGTTTTATTTCATCAAGACAGGTAGGCAACAACATACGCTCTCTTTTAGTTTCTGAACCTTATTCTTGATCACTCACTTTCATTGTGAGAGATAAAAGATAAGCACACCTATCCCCACCGCCTTAGTGTGTGAATTGGTGTTTGCATGCACAAACTTGCAATTCTAATGATATTGATAGGTGCACCACGTCCCACGATATCACACTGCGATGATATAACAGATTTACTCTGTACATTGATATTTTATGTTATATTTGGCACGACAATTTTGTGACACAAATTTGTTATATACATTTGGTGTAATGGATATACATTGAGGTTTGGGTCTCCACTACACTTGATATGAATAGTGTGTACTATATCCTACAAACTACAATTATTTGTTATCCAATTATCTTTCCAGCCCTGAGGAAGTCGTGGGTTAACTCCCTGGACAACGAAACACGTGTTGGCTGGACCTCCAAAGAAGATAATAAAAGACCAAGAACGTCTACACTGTCTATTGCATATATGTTCTGTATTCCAATATTATAACTCAATAATGTGTGCTCGGGCATAGAGTTGTTTCTAAGGCAGATCCTTCAACGGTTTTGGGTGGTTTCCCCCTCCCTTGAGCACCATAACAAAAGTCAATAAGTACAAATATATCCATCAAAAGTGAGAGCCATTACCACACGGTGCCTCGCCACCCGCTACGTAGTCATCACCAGTGTCAGCCATTTTGCCAGTACATTTCCACTCACTATCAGGGACAGCACAGTTCCAGGTAGGCTGGTTGGGCTGGGTGGGAAGGTGTGTTTAGGACACGGCCTGATGGGAGATGTAGTCAGGGCAAAGACTCCTCCTCCCACCCAGCCCAAACAGCTCTTCTGGGCCTATGGCTACCTGACAGTGAATGGAAGTGTACTAGCAAGATGGCCGACACTGGTGACTTCCTCTTTACAGTAAAGAGGAAGACACGCTAGGAACAGGATGGCTCATACGGCGTGAGGGAAGTTTGAAAGGATACTTGATAATGGACATTTGGACTATGGCTGTTCCCTCATTTACGCTGATCCCTTTCTTTTAATGTTTGGTGTTATTATGCACAACCAGGATACAATCATTTCATTTCCGTAACTACAGGTTGATCGATTCGAAGGCATAAAGAGAAACTGTGGACTTGTTGTAGGAGTTTGGCGTGTTCCATTCTGATTGACTCTCATTCATATTCTATATAAGCCTGGGCGTAGTTCGCGAAGTAGCGCTACGCGAAGCTACGCAAAGTGCAGTTTGCACTACGCGAGCTACGCGTAGCACTACGCGAACTGCGTAGTGCACTGATCGCAATGATTGCACAGTGCCGGATGCTTGTCCGCACTGTGCAATCATTGAAAACGGCATCTTGCACAGTGCGAGCTGTCTTTTACTGCCGCTCGAGTAGATTTTTACTCGAGCGGCAGCTTTCTCAACGCGGACTGGTAGTTTCTCATCGCGAGCGGTCGCGAGCATACGTGACCACTCGCAATGAGAAACCTGACCACCCCGCGTTGAGAATCTCGCCGGGAGGTTTATTTTCCACGCTCGCGATCGGCAACTTGATGTTGCTGATCACGAACGAGGAAAAGTCTCGCCGGGATAGTCATTTTGCTTGCTCGCGGTCGCCAACTTGACGTTGAGGACCGCGAGCAAGCAAAATGACCGCTGCACTACGCTACGCGTGTTTGCACTGTGCTACGTGCAATTCGCGTTGTGCGAAGTAGCGCAAACTTCGCAAACTACGCGAGCGTAGCGTAGTGCTTTGCCCAGGGTTAATTCTATACAGTGCCCTGAAGAAGCCCTTGTTTATGGGCGAAACGCATTGGCTGTGCCTCTATGCCCGATAAAGAAGAATTTTGATTGTAAAAGAGAATAAAAAATTATTCTGTTCAAATTGGGAACTGTGGACTCAAATTGTTGGAACTCAGATTCTTCACTGTCTGTGATTATATTGCCTCTCATCATTTTTTGTTATAATTGTCTTTGATTTATGGCCATGTGGAAGCTGGTCATTTGAGGTGGGCAATATAGAATTTGTTACTTGTGTGTGACTATACTGGGTGGTGCAGTAATTTGTACCTAGCTGCCACTCTTTGTTTGGAGCACAAGGCCTGGATTGGATCTGTGGCCAACTCAGACACCAGGCACCAGTGTCACACATCTTGTTAATCCATTTCCACTCACTGTCAGAAAACCATTCTGCCATGTGGTCAGGTTTCTCTGGGTGGGAAGAGCATGTGTAGGACAGAACCTGATGTGAGTTGGAGTAATGGCAACCACTCTTACCCCCACCCAGCACAAACACTTCATCTGGGCCTATGGCTACCTGACAGTGAATGGAAGTGCACTAGCAAGATGTCTGACACTGTTGCATGGTGTTTGGTGCACAAAGCCTTGTTGGGATTTGGATTCAAGTTCAACGCCATGCAGCTGTGTCAGCCTTCTTGCTAGTCCCCTTCCCCTCACTGTCAGGTAGCCAAAGACCCAGAGGAGTTAGCTGGCCTGGGTGGGAGGAAGAGTATTTGCAATGGCTACAAATCCCATCAGGCCCTGTCCTACATACACCTTTCCACCCAGCACAAACAGCCGAACAGGAACTAAGTTTACATCACAATGTTTCAAAATGTACTAGCAGGATGCCAGACACTGGCCACTGGTGTTTGACTTTACCACAACTACCAACAGGGCCTTGTGTTCCAAACATCAGGCACCAGTCTCAGCCATCTTTGTTAGTACATATCCACTCACTGTCAGGAAAGAATGGTTCATAGTGGGCTTGTTGGGCTGGGTGGGAGGAGGAGTATTTGCAATGGCCAGATCTCCCATCAGGCCCTGTACTACACATACTCTTCCCACCCTGCCCAAACAGCCCCCCCCGGGAACCTGTGTTATTGAGAGTGAGTGGAAATGTACCAACAAGAAGTTTGACACTAGTGCATGGTGTTTGGAGCACAAGGCCTTGATGGGAGTTGTGGGCAAGTCAGACACCAGGCTCCAATGTCAGCCATTTTGCCAGTACATTTCCACTGACTGTCATGGACGCATAGTTCCAGGGGTGCTGTATGTGCTGGGGGGGGGGGGAGGAGTATTTTCAATGACTCCATCTCCCATCACGACCTGTCCTACACACACTCTTCCCACCCAGACAAACATGACTACCTGGGAGAATGGTTTCCTGACAGTGAGTGTAGGTGTACTGGCAAGATGGCTGTCACTGGTGCCTGGTGTCTGACTTGACCACAACTCCCATCATGGCCTTGTGCTCCTCACACCATGCACCAGTGTCAGACATCTTGCTGGTATATTTCCACTCACTCTCAGGTATGCATAGATCCAGGTGGTCTGTTTGGGCTGGGTGGGAAGGTGTGTGTAGGACAGGGCCTGATGGTAGATGGAGTCCGTGCAATCACTCCTACTCCCACCTAGCAAAAACAGCACCCCTGTAACTCTACTTTACTGAGAGTGAGTGGAAATGTACTGGCAAGATGTCTGACACTGGGGAGTGGTGTGAGGAGCACAGGGCCCTGATGGGAGTTGGTGTCAAGTCAGACACCAGGCCCCAGTGTCATACATCTTCTCAGTACATTGCCACTCACTGTAAGGTAGGTATAGGCCCAGAGGAGTTATCTGGGCTGGGTGGGAGGAGGAGTATTTGCAATGGTCACAACTCACATCAGGGCCTGTCCTACACACACCTTCCCACCTAGCACCAAAAGCCTACCTGGAACTATGCTTTCCTGACAGTTAGTGGGAATGTACTTGCAAGATGTCTGACACTGATGACTGGTGTGTGTTTTGTCCACAACTCCCATCATGGCCTTGTGCTCCAAACATCAGGCCCTAGTGTCAGACATCTTGCTACTACATTTCCACTCACTGTCAGTAAAGCATAGTTCCAGGTAGGCTGGTTGGGCTGGGGGGTGGGAAGGTGTATGTAGGACCGGGCCTGATGGGAGTTGTAGTGACAGCAAACACTCCTCCTCCCACACAGCCCAAACAGCTTATCTGGGCCTATGGGTACCTGACAGTGAGGGGATGTGTACTATCAAGATGGCTCACAGTGATCCCTGGTGTCTGAATTGAGCACAAATACCATCATGGCTTTGTGCTCCAAAAACCAGTCCCCAGTGTCTGCCATCTTGCTAGTCCATCTCCACTCACAGTCAATTAGCCATAGGCCCAGATGAAGTGGTTGTGCTATGTGGGGAGAGGGGTGCTTGTCATTACTCCAAATCCCATCATCCAATGCCAATCACACACTCGTCCCAGCCATCCCAAACAGCACCCCTGTGATCCTGTTTTCATGAGAGTGAGTGGAAATGTACCAGCAAGATGTCTGACACTGGTGCATGGTGTTTGGAGCACAATGCCTTGATGGGAGTTGGCTTCAACTTTAACACCATGCAGCGGTGTCACCTAACTTGATAGTCCACTTACCCTCACTATGAGGTAGGCATAGGCCCAGAGGAGTTAGCAGGGCTGGGTGGGAGGAGAAGTATTTGCAATGGCTACAACTCCCATCATGCATGGGCCCACACACACCTTCCCACCCATCCCAACCGGCCCACCTGGGACTCAACTTTCCTGAGAGTTAGTGGAAATGTACTGGCAGTGGTACCTGTTGTCTGACTTGACCACAACTCCCATCATGGCGTTCTGCTTCTCACACCATGCACCAGTGTCAGCCATCTTGCTAGCACATTTCCAATCACTCTCAGGAAAACAGAGCCCCAGGTAGGATGGTTGGGATGGGTAGGGAGGTGTGTGTGGGCCCAGGCCTGATAGGAACTGTAGTGACAGCAAACACTCCTCCTCCCACAAAGCACAACAAGCCCACCTGGAACTATGCTTTCCAGAGAGTTAATGGAAATGTACTGGCAAGATGGCTGACACTGGGGACTTCTGTTCAAACCACAAGTCCATGATGGGAGTTGGCTTCAAGTTCAAAACCATGCACCAGTGTCAGCCATCTTCCGAGTCCATTTCCACTCACTGTCAGCTAGCCATAGGCACAAATGAAGTGGTTGTGCTGAGTTGGATGAGGAGTCTTTGTTTGTGACTACAACTCCCATCAGGCCTGGGCCCACACACCATCCCACCCAGCTCTGCCAGCCCCCATGAAAATCTGCTTTACTGACAGTGAATGGAAATGTACCGTCAAGATGTCTGACAGTGGGGCCTGATGTCTGAGTTGCCCACAAATTCCATACAGGCCTTGTGCTCCAAACATCAGTCCTCAGTTTCAGACATCTTGCCAGTACATTTCAAATCACTATCAGGGACAGCATAGTTTCTGGTGGGCTATTTGGGCTGGCTGGGAAGGTGTGTTTAGGACAGGGCCTGTGGGAGATGGAGTCAGTCCAAACACTCCTCCTGCTAACCATCCCCAATCACGTCATTTGGGCCTATGGGTACCTGACAGTGAATGGAAGTCCACTGTCAAGATGTCTAACACTGGTGACTGGTGTGTGGAGCTTAAAGCCTTGATGGGAGTTGCCTTCAAGTTCAACAACATGCACCAGTGTCAGCCATCTCGCTAGACCACTTCCCCTCACTGTCAGGTAACCATAGGCCCAGAGGAGTTAGCAGGGCTGGGTGGGAGGAGGAGTATTTGCAACGGCTAAAACCCCATCAGGCCCTGTCCTACACACACCTTCCCACCCAGCCCAACACGAACTATGCATTCCTGACAGTGTTTCAAAATGTACTTTTAGGATGTTTAACACTGGTCCGGGGTCGCACAGGGCGAATATGTGGGTGGGAGCAACTATGCTGAAGGTGGGGGGTAGGAAGTCCCTTTTAAGGACGGTTTCCCTCACACACCAGAGGTGTCATGCTCATCATAGGGAATCCTCCTCGCATCACAAACCTGGTCGTGATGCGGGCTACAACCCCCTCGCTGCGAGGGAGGAGCTCAGGGATGTTTTAGGTAGGAGGGGTATTCATAAAACCCAATGTGAGCATGGCGTGTGGAAGGGGTGCAGTGCCAACTGGACAGTGATTAAAACTAGTTACGAGGTTAGCCAGACTCAGTTTTATTGTTGCTACCTAGTGCTAGGATTAAAAACAAATAGCGGATAGTGTGACTGCCGACATTAGAGGCAGTTGCACTAGAAAGTGATCAACATGTTTCAGCCTATTGACCTACACAAGTGTCATGGCTTTCATCAGGATCTCTTAATAAAGCTACTGCTTAGTGTGAGTGTAAATAATAACGTGATGAAAAGTGAAAGAAGCGTCGGTGTGTATATGGGTAATACTAGACCAGTGATCCGGCAGTTCAGCAGATTCACCGGTAGAACCTGTGGTAAAACAAACAACATACCGCGCAGTTAAATCAATGTGGTGGGATGCAGCTTAGTTGGCCCACACATACACAAGTCTACGTAAACACAAATATATACAGCTTGTGCAGTAGTATCAAGTGTCATGCAACAGAACTGATCTAGCAGTTCATGCGGTTTAAAGCTTAGTGGTATGTCACTCACCTGCGAGAGTCAGGTTCTGTACCACATCTGTCCCTGGCTAGTAGCCTTAGGTACACACGCCCATCCAACCTGGTCCTTCAGTATAGTTGCTCCCACCCACATACTCGTCCTGTGCGACCCTGGACCCGAGGGCTATTTGTGTGTTAAATAGTCTATGATTGGGGAGTTTGCCCTCGCTGGTCCATTAAATCTCGTCAGGGCCCCCTGTGTGTTTTTGTCTAACACTGGTGCCTGTTGTCTGAGCTGACCACAACTCACATCATGGCCTTGTGCTCCTCACACCAGGCCCCAGCGTCAGCCATCTGAATAGTACATTCACACTCAGTCAGGAAAGCAGAGTTACAGCTGTGCTATTAGGGCTTGGTGTGTGGAGGAGTGTAAATAACACAAATCGACCATAAGCACTCAAAACACAGCTCATGAAATTAGTTAACCACAATCTAGCACAAAGCAGACTTTGACATCGCAACTGATGATGGAGTCGATTTACAAAACACATGATCTGTGTAGGCATAAAGCTAAGCAGTCACACTTTTGGCTCCTCACAGGCATTCACTTGTGTGTCATGAGATGAGAACAATAAGCACCTCACTCACACCATGACCACAAAATTCAGGGTAAACAGACTGAGTGTGTAGGCAGCCACCCCTACGTGATTGCTGGGACATGGACCAAGCCCAGAACACAGGCCTGACAAATTCCAAAATTGGGAGCTAAAGAGTACAACCCACCAGTGTCATTCACAGAGTGTCAGGTACCAGTCAATGTCTTTGGACATGTAATGAGAACTAAACCCAACATGCCCATTTATGCACATAGCTGGACATGTTCACCAATCCGCATCTTGTCAGAATTGCATTGTTCTCCAAAAACATAGGCCAGCATCATGGATGAAGGCGGCCAATCTATCTTCATTAATTCATTATTAGGTTCAGTCATCTATGTAATGGGTATGATTTGAGGTGCGGTGGACATTCACATCAATGATTGTGTCATTTCTGTACCCACAGGGCGAGCTGGGAACACCCCCGGAACAAATCAGGACATCTAGTCCCAGACTCTGGCCGACCGGGAGCTCTCCGGCATGGAAGACTCTCAACCATCCTGAGACGATGAGGACCAACCTGGCCCATCAGGTTTCGGTCGGCCCACAGCACCAGCAGCGGCTACAGCAGGATCCACTGCGACCACTCCCGCCTCAGCTGACAACACCCAGCTGACCCTTACCCTGACGGACACAGCAGCCTGGGACGCCACCGACAGCACAGCAACACAGAGCGCTCTGGAGTTGATGGACAACAACTCCCCTGTCAACAAGGAAGGAGGCTCAGTGTTGACTGTGCCACCAACAACTGGGCCTGCTCGGGTGGATAGGGGTGGTGGGAGGGGCCGTGAGGACCTACGCCGTAATGCAGCTGGTGCTGCTAAGGAAGATCACCCAAACCTCTCCCGGGTGATCAACGCCTACCAGGCTTACCAGGGAGAGATGGGCCAGGTTATATGGATCCTCCACAATCTGGAGCAACTGCAGGCAGGGCAGAACCAATGCCTGGACACATTTAACCAGAAAATGGATGATATGACTGGGGTACTGCGGGACATTGGTACCAGCCTCTGCCAGATAGCAAATCACCTGACCACACCTCCCTGTATGCCCACAACATCTGGTGCATCAACATCTGCCCAAGTCACAGAAAGGGATGTGGAGTCTGGCGGAGAGTCCACAGCACCCCAGGAGACTGCAGCTGAGGGTCCCACCGCCAAACGTGGGAAGGGTCGTCAGAGGAAGAATCCCCGAGAGTCAGATGGCAATGTACCACCCCCAGGAAGTGACAATGTGCCCCTGATATCCTCCAGTGTGTGCCAAGCGTTCACTTTGTTGACTGTCATCAAGAACTGTCCCACATTGGATGGAGGGTGAAAATCGGAATTTGGACTCAAATAACTGTGGATTTGCCTTGTTGAACATCATCTACAACCACTATCAACTCCTATCTGCACACTCTGTTTCCTTTCTTTGTGAGCATACCACCATTGTGTGGCTTTATCTCATCACTTGATGCACAAAAATAAATAACTTTTAACCGAAATACTTGCTCATGTCGTGAGTTTGAATTACAAATGTACATATTGTAATGATCCGCAAAATCACAAAGAAGAAAGTGTCAACAACATTGTGAACAAATCACTTCTCGTGAGTAAATGTATCTTGGCACAGCATGATAGACAAACACAACCAGGTTAACACACAACCTGTAGTACATGGTACATAGTCACTTAAAGTCAATTGTCTACAAAACTACCACTATTTGCCTGCATAATCAACATTCATTGTTAGTAAACAAGTTCATCCTGCTCAAAATATGATTAAAAATCTATTTGGATGTGTGATAACAGACAAGGCACACCTCAATGTGGAACACACGTTTATTATCCAGATACTGCCTAAACACAAAGTCATATCACATTACACAGTAACGAAAGGCATTAAAAACAAGCATTGGCATAGCCAATAGGTCTCGCCTTTGGGACCTTGTAAGTATTTAGCCATGCAGCACATTATCCTAGGTGCTACGACATCTACTGATACTTTACGTGCCACTGGTAGACGGGGGTAGCTAGATTAGCAAATTAAGCTAGAAGGGGCTTGTACGGGCAACAAAAGAGTGAACAAGCTGCGAGTGCCCTTGTAATAGTAACGGACGTAATGGTAAAGCCAGTGTGCCTGCCCACGTTACAAGAAGTGTAGAGACAGGCACACGTTTATTTGCAGGGATTGGCACGTACAGTGGAGCAGGAGGAATAACTTCTCAAACAGGAGCCAGAGAGCAGCGGAGGAGGGGGTGGGGGCAAACAATCGGGGTGGTAAAGCAGGGGCGGGGAGAGCGGAGGAGGCCGAAAGGAAGGGCAAACGAGGAGGGGGGGGAAATGAAGTGAGGGTCAATGGAACACGACCAACTATTTAAATGAGTGCAGGCAAGAGGCAATGGCAGAGCTGGGACGCCTCTCAAATAAGAGCCAGGGATAGAGGGGGGCGAGGGCACGAAAAAAGAGGAAACTCCTCAGTGTGGTGCGAGAGAGCAGTGGGACACGGGCATAGGAACACAAGGAAGGGACCAAAATAAATAAATTAGTCGAAATCAGTTTAAAGAATCCTCTCTTCAAATAAATTAAAGTCGAGATTGGGGACCACCCCTGAAATAAAGGAGGGGACAGCAGAGGCGGGACCTCAAATCGAGGAGGAGAGAACGCAGGAGCATCTCTACAAGTAAATGAGGGGTCTGCGTGGAACGCTCCTGAAACAAACCAGAAAAAGGAGCGCCGAACACACGTAAATGAAATATGTGACAACCCACAGAGGCCACGCGGAAATAAATGAGCATAAATGTAATAGGTCTCGCATTTGCAAGAGTTAGAGCTCTTGGCGTTGAAAACGACAATATTTTTTACCTTTTGTTTTCTTTCATGCAATGGAGTGATGATGTTTGCATAGCGCTATTCCTATGACTTTGCGGCGCTGGAGAACCAGAAAATGGGAAATAGGTTATGATGGAGGGGAGACAAGAGTAATATGCTGGTTGAAAAAAAATGTATTTAGCTATGCAGCACATTAGCCTGGGTGCTGAAACATCTACTGTTCTTTAACATGGAGGGAAAGGAAGAACCAAACAAGCCTTCCCCATTATTATTGCCAAACACCTTGGCGTGTAATGTATTTTGAAGACGACTTAGTGTTATCTGAGCATCCAAAAAACAAATTGTGTGTTCGCCAATATGACACAAGCAGCAATTAGTTATTTATAGGCAAGTATGGACCCATCGGGTATTCAGAATGGGCACACCGAGGGCACCATAAGGAGACACAAACTAACCCTTCATATGCAGGTGTCCCCGCCGCGCACCCGTAGACAATAGCAACTCCTGAGCACCCTTAGACGAGAGCACCCCATGCGCACCCCCAGTGTACCCTCAGATGTGGCCTTGGGAGTGTACTCATTGGAAACGCCGGTTGTGGCCCTTCGCCAGGGGTGCTACCTGCTTTGGAGAAGGGGAAGGCTGCTGCTGGGGTAAAGGGTCGCAGTAAAGTCCTTTAGAAACGTCTGCGGACAGCTTCTCCTCAGCGGTTTCCATGTGGCCCCCTCTGCCCTCATTATCTTAGCATCGCCCGCCCTGCTGCGCCCTTGCTCTTGCAGCGCCTTAACAGTTCCACCCGGAAAAGTTTCCCGCACCACTTTACAGGAATCTGTGCCTCTTTGCGGCCGCTCTGTGTTTATTTTATCTTTTAGACTGTATATGCGTGGCCTCACTTTCCCGAGGGATGCAGCTCTCTGGCACAGAAGGACACCGAACAAAAAGAAACAGGCAGGCGGAAACAAACACAAACAGAAAAAGAATAGGTCTATAGATGCACACACTGAAAGTAAAAACACTCACGCGCAAAACCCACACAGAAACAAGCATACCAACAAAACGCAGAGAAACAGGCAAGCATAAACAGACACAGAAAGAAGCACAGAAATATAATCAAAAACAGGCACAAAGAACACACATGCTTGCAGAGTAACAGAACCACATAAGTGGCCACGCAAACATGCTTATGCAATAGACCTAAACACCAAACATAGAAACAGACACAAAAAGAGGCCAAGAACACACACAAACAGACCCCCCAGCAAACCCACCCTTATATATTATATATGAGACATAAAAAGATGCATACACACAAACTTGCACATGGAAATAGACCAACACAAAAGCACACGCCAATATAGACACGCTCACACAAAAAGCGTAAATGAAAAACTGAAATACCACACCAACACCCGAATAGGCAGAAACAAACGCACTCACATAAACAGGCACAAGCACACAGAAAGAGACGTGTTCAGCAATAAACACACACGCACACAAAGAAACTCAAACATCTTTAAACACATACTTTCTTTTCTGATAACACCCCCAATCGCCTCCCTTCCAGGCTTCAGATTAGAGAATAAACAAACCAAAACAGCCATGTAATAGACTCCAGATCCGCACAACACCCCCAAACAATCGCCTCAAACACCTCATCTCACTAGATACGCGTTTTGATCAGAAACAGATTTCCTGAGAAAAGGGGATTAATTGCGTTTCTAAGCCCTATTCCAATCATGGGGATGTGCCTGATTGATGCTTCTCACACGGGTGGGGGTTGAGAGGGGGGGGGGGGTGTTGTGGAGCCTTCTGCTTCAAAACACGAGCAGAGGCGGAGTGGAGAACGGAACAGAGAAATCAAGGGAGAGGAAAATGTAATGCGATGGCTTTGTAGTATTTTTAAACCTTTGATTACTCGCGAAGAGGCAGACGAGTCCAAAACCAGCGGCAGCGCATCCATAGTGCTCGAGCGAGTGGAGAGAGTGAGTGTCTCTTTTATGCTGAAGTCTCCCCGTGTAGCCGTCAGTCATTCAAGTCCTTCGCCCAACAATGCACAGCAATAAAATGTCTCCAGCAGCTGCGTCTTTCTCCTTTCCTCGCGGAGTGTGTTTTATTTCCTTCCACATTCAAGAGATCCGTGGTAGTAAAACAAGCGCGCGCGCTCGCGGCCGAGAGCAACCAAAGCGTTTCCTTGCGGGAGCGAGCCAGGGGCACCATGTGTTTGCGATAATTACTAACACATGGCGCCGCCGCTCCCGCAAGGGAATCGCCAGACGTGCACGCGTTGCCATTTAAAGCAATGCAACGCGTGCACGTTTTTGGCAGCAAACCTGGAGCGATTTCTAAAGGTCTCTTTCCTATGCAGCGCATGCGCGCTGCGTAGGCGAGACCTAAAAAGGGACTATCAGGTCTGAAAGAAGTGCGTGCTAGGTATTTCAGCAACAGTTCTATGTTGTAGTCTGTCACAGCATCATGTGTCTTGTGAGGTCACAACTCTGCAGATGACATGGCAAAGTACCCTTGTAAGGAGAAACATGGAAAAGAGTCAGGAAAACAGGAATAAGGTAGCACTATTTTGCAAAATATGTCATCTAAAGCACAAAAATTCAGTGTGAACACTAGCTAGCCTTCACGGTAGCACTGTACATGTTAACCTGCAAAATTAATTGAACCATATCAGTAAAAAACTCAGGACAATTATCATACACTCACAAGCATACATACACATTGTACACCAGCAACACACAAACAAACAATTTGGGTTTGTCACCTCCTCTCATTGCATACTTACAGTCATATGAAAAAATAGTGGATAAGCTTTTGTCTCAAATCCAAGCCCTCCTCCTCATCACCACTGTCATCATGCCCCAGTCCTGGATCCTCTCTTGCTGGAGGCAGCTGGTCTCCGTCGTCCAGTATGAGAGGTATGGCCTTCCGTATTGCCATGTTGTGGAGCATGCAGCAAGCTGCGATGATCTTGCACACCTTCAATGGGGCATGTTGGAGGGCTCCTACCGTCCGATCCAGACAGCGGAATCTGGTCTTCAGTAGCCCAAAAGTCTGCTCCACGACTCGCTTGGTCCTACCATGGGCCTCATTAAACCACACTTTTGCTGGGGTGACAGGGTTGCACAGTGGTGTCAGCAACCAGGGCTGGTTAGAGTATCCAGAGTCTCCTACATTGAACACAGAAAAGACTTCAGTTGTCTGACAACAGAGCACTATCTGACATACAATCCACACACACCGCAACATCCACACACAACATCACCTACCAACAAGCCAGGCCCGGTCAGGTTGCAGTTGAGACATCAAATGGAGGATGACGCTGTTTCTCAGGCAGTGGCGTAACGCAAAATGGTGGGGCCCCCCTGCAGAATGTACTGAGGGGCCCCCGAGTCTCCCATATCGCACAGATGATAAGTGGCCTCGGAGTGGAAGGGGGCCTCCTGAAGGAAATGCTTGCGTCACCCCCTTGCCTTTGCTTCCACGTTCTGCACCATGTACATTTGAGGGATGTCTGTCTTCCCAATGTGTTTGTACTTCCAGCTGTGCTCTGTCTCTGGACAGCCCTCAGAAGTTTAGACTCTGATGGATAATAGCACACACAAACTTTTACTGTTTTCTTCTACTTCGCGGTCTATGTCCAGGTCTTGTCCCGAATGTGGCTGGCAGTAGACTTCATTGTGTGAAGTATGCCAGTGTAAACCCGCAGCTTCCACCTCAAACATGCTCAGATACAGCAAACCTTGCGGGGTGGAGGAGATGTTCATACTCTGATCCTCCACAAGAGCCACGCCACAGTTTACTACAGGGTTCTCACTTATAGCTAAAGCTCTATAAAGTGAGTGGTCAGTTCGAAGCTTTTAAAATGTTGCAAAAGTTAACAGAGAAAATGTGATAATACTTGTGAAGCTCATATATATTCTCAACCCCCGCCCCCTCCCCCACACACACAGAAATACTGTTGGTCGCACCCAGAAAGAAAAGCAGGCCTGAACCATATTTCTCGTCTTGTTCTTTAAAGCTCCACTGTGTGTAGCCCACCACACATATTTGTTTAGGAAAGTGATGTTGACCTCTTCCTTGAACTTCAGGCTACAGGCCTCTGAGGGTTCGTGCAAAGAGAATCAGTCCTGGCTTTTCTGCAGCTCCATAATACAGAGAACAGACAAGCTGCATGCCTGTGGCTGCTAAACTCAATACAGTGATTTACATGCAATTACACACACAAACACATGCACTGAGCAACCACTTGTGACTTTTAAATGTGTAGAGTCACAGTACGAGCAGTTCAGTCTGAAGAGACAAGCAGGGGAGCACTCCAAAAAGGGGTGTGATTTCTCCCACCAGGATTTGCGAAAATTTGGGAGGTGGCCATCTTGCAGTCAGGTCTTCATGCCCAGTTAGTGCCATTTAGTCATTATCCTATTGCATCTCTCCTCTCTATGGGGTGGTGCCAGCAGCTCCTCTCAACTGCTGCTGGGGAGCTGCTCACACAGTGAATGCACCCAGCAGCTCCCCTCCAAGGCTGCAGCTCTCCCCTTCTGCTGCACAAAGTGAGCATGCTCAGTGGCTGCTGTCCCTGGTCTCCTGGGTGCTGCTTACACAGTGAGTACACTTTGTAGTTCCTCAACAAGTAACCAGGGGTTGAGCTACCATTTGTGCACAGGTGCAGTGGCACCAGGCGCAGTGCCTTTAGGCGGCCATTGAATCATGATAATTGCTGTATTTACTACCAAAACAGCAGTCAAAGGGTACATTTTCCGTGCTTGCACCAGGGCCCCAGGCATCCTTGCTATGCTAATGCAAGTAGTTGTTTACCTGGGTACACATTGTTGGATGACAGTAGACATTTTCTGTGCAGTTTTATGTCTTATTTTCTGAGTACAGAGGCCAAGGTCTGGTGCATTAGCCAAAGAAAACTTCCAATAGAGTAGCAACCTACCCTAGTAGGTGATCAGGGTACTTATCCCACTGTTGACACTGGCATGACCTGCAAACTATGAATTCAAACCCCAGCAGGGCCAACTCTGCCCTTCATTCTTCCGAAGTCAATACAGTGGTTAACATTACATTTAGTAACTATAGCTAACGTTCCCACTTTTCCTTTTACTGAGGTTTACATAGAAATACAAATGGAAAACAAAGTGTTTCCTTGCCTATATTTACTTTTAGTAACTAAAAATATCCCAAAACTATGACTTCTTTTGAGTGACCTTTCATTTTTGAAAAAAAGACTATCAGAGCAATGTCTAGGCAGACTGGGAGCAACGGGAACTTAAAAAGGGATGATATTTCTTTAAATAAATGTTTATTTGTGCATGTGTCTATGCAATAAACTGAATGTTTTTATTTTAGCGTATTGCAACAACCCGACAGTCACCCACATGCACGTATGTGTGTGCACGTTTACAAGCATGTGGAAATACAGAAGTTGCAACTTTAACCTTGTCAGAGCACAAACTAAATATGCATAAACCCTGAAAAGAGAGGGTAAACATAAATTTGAATGAATAGGGAAGGAATGTTACAGCACTAATACCATATTTTATATTTATGGATTTCGACTTCCCTCCTGCCGTTTCTAAGCTCTGTTCATAACAAGGATTAGTATTAATCAACCGACCAACCTTAGAACGATGGTCACCAAATTGACTTAGTTAAGATTCCAATTGGTGCCCTGCAGATTAACGTGGACGTCATGTGCGAGCGTTTAACTCGCCAGAAGCATTGGTTTTCATCTGGTTTGGCATTTACTTCAATACCAAATACAGTGGCCCGGTGTGAACTTTTAACAAGGGAGCCCTAGCTGATAGGATGCACTCTTTTGATACCGCGCTCCCTTGTGTCTTTATTCACAAGGAATGCTCGGTTCTGAGGAAGACCTTGGAGGGTCCTCTGTCTTGGGTCTGTGTAATACAGCGAGATATGGTGGTCTCTAGAGCCAATGCAGCTCATTGGGTTTCCCCCTGTCCACGAAGGGTGTCACTCACCATCGCTCAGCACTAGGGAACAGGATTAGATGCCAGAGGGTCCCCTCGCCGCCCCCCTGAAGAGCATGCTCACAAAGTGGAAACTGACAAAATCACACTGTGTACTATACACATAGCTGGCACATGCATGCCCACACAGTGTAATAATAAACCGCCCTCTTCAAAGTACAGCAACTCTGGGGCTGCACGTTTCAGCTTCTGTTCTTGCTTGGCTGAGCCTGGCACGTGCCACTAAACCCTTTTCCTGATATCAGCCCTGCTCTGATCTAAAATAACCATGTTAAGTGTGCCATGCGGCGGTCTGTGTACAGGGCCCTTGTGCCCAGCCTCCGAGAGTTGCATGTACCGTACCTGGATTGCTGCCTGCCCTTAACATCTCCGCGACCATGTGCAGGTCGCCTCTGGCGGCGGCATCGGCCAGGGACGTGCTGGTCTGCATCGCGCTCCCGTGCGGCTCGAACTGGCAGATATCCCTGTCGAGAAGTCCTGGGTCTCTCAACTTCCACCAGACACCCCCCAACACCTCCTGCAGTCAAATAGAAATATACTTTATTGCTACTTCTGAACTTTTGAGCATACAATTTGGAGGTGGAGCCGGTGAAGGAGGGAAGGTGGGAAAAGAGGCGGAGCGGGGGAGGAAATAATGGTAAGGGATAGGAGGCTTTAGTTGAATTTGTGACACTTGAAATTCCCCATTAGACTGAGCTCCACGGCGGACTGCCCAACTAAGCCCAGAAAGCCACTCCAAGGAGGGGGTGGAGTCATTTTCTCAAATGAACAAGTTGATTTGCTGGGGCTGTGATTTGAGTCTCCTATGCGCTGCGTCTGTCCCCAAAGCGCTGCGCTGCAATAGCGCCGACGAGCGCGAGTGGGCGGCTCACGCACTGCTCAGGGTGGGTGAAGTAAAAGCTGCGATAACGTGGAACCACAAATGTTAAACAACACATAGGATGAACAATAACACATGAAATAAATACCGACCTTGGTATACACTATTGCGCCAGTGCTTACACACACAACATGTAGTACACTTGCACATTCAGTGGGTGTAGCATTGCACACAGGGTGATATATACAGTGCCTTTTCAACTGGATGTAGCAGTACTCACCCAACCTTGCAGTTTCGGTGGCAGGCGCAGACCGCTGGCGCCGTTGCACGTGCAGTTTACACTGCGCATGACTAACGCACCCTTCCCCCATCCTGAAGACCATGCAGCCAGCGGCGCAAGCACCAAATGAACACATACAGAGGCTGCAGCCGTGCGAACCGAGCCTCAGAAGGGATTTTAATGGCACGCCGCCATGCATAGTGCCATCTCTGCGTGCACAGTGTACGACCGCATCAAACTAACTGGTCCCAGAGTCAGGCCCAGTAAGTGTACAGTGCTGGAGGGCCCCCTGGAGCTTGGGGCCCCCCCGCACCATGGGGGCTGCGGGGGCCTTTGTTACGCCCGTGTTCTCAGGATATATGCTTCATGTGCCGAGCCAGGGAAACGTGAGCAGACATGGGAGATGCACATGTCAGCCAAACATACCTCCTGGACATTGACAGAGTGGTAATGTTTTCTGTTCCGATACACCTGCTCATTTGCCTGTGGTGGGATCAATGCAACGAGGGTGCCATCAATTCAGCCAATGACATGGGGTATTTGTCCCAAGGCATAGAATTCCCCCTTGATGTCTGACAACTCTGCAGGTGTTGGGTACATTTTAGTTTTCAGATTTCTGTGTCTCCCAAATTGTTTTTTAGTGAACTGTAAATCATGTACAATTAGTAGTGTAAGTATACAATGAGGTTTGTATGGCATGGATTGCATTTGGTCCAAGGAGTATGGGCACTTTGACAGTATGTAGTCAAGATTCTAGTGTCTACATTTGCTGGGTGTCATCGGCAACATCAGTATTGGCCAACAGTGTGACATGAAGTCACAAACCTTTTCATTTTTAAATCACACTTACACATAGGTCATGCTTTCATATGTCAACATAGTGCAAGTATCTCAAACTGCAACAGTTCAGGAGAAGCATTCTACATATGTTTGTAATGTGCAGGAAGACCACTGTCTCATCAATACACCTGGATACAGATGGAGTTTGACTACATGGTAGTGACTTTGGACACACCCATGTACACAAAGTAATGGTACAAATCTTTCATGTGACTTGATAGTGGTGGACCCATGTCTGTGTCTTCTATAGATCTGGTAGGCTAGTGGTAATGACAACCTTGTCACAGGTGGCATGCCACTGTAGGCCAGTATCCTTCAAGGCTGTGGACCCATCTGATACATTTCCTGTGCCCATGGTGAGTGTAAGGTAGGCATTATTCTGACAGTGTCCCAAACCTGTTGCCTCCAAGGACTCCACTTTCTGCATATATTCTTGTTAGTCAAAATGTCTGTGGTCTGTATTGTCCAGGGCCTGTACAATGAGAGGTTAGTCATTTCAACCTGATTTTATTTGGAGACATCATGTGGATAGTGTGTGCCAAGGACATGTCTCAGTAAGTTACAGTGTTTTGTAGTCCTTACAGGGACACACTTGTTGTAGGTGTTAGTTGCATGTGTACACAGCGTATGGTGCATGAATGGTTGTCACACAATTAGAATGCTAGTGATGGCATGTGGTGATTGTGGAGTTGTACAGTGCCTAGCGTTGTAATGTGCCTCTCATTGTGGCCTCATGCCACAGTTAGAGTGTGAGAGTCTGGCCATTTCACAACTCATGGAAAGGGACTTCGGCCACATCATGCTCATGTTATGTTCCTTTACATTCTGTATTGGGGCACACATAGCCGTGCGTTTGCTCCTACAGCCAGATATTTGATGCACCACACCAGAGTATGTTAAGCAGAGGTATGGGGATGTATGGTCTGACCCAGACAGATGTTAGTTGCAATATGCTGGCCAAACTTTTCAATCAGTATTTGTGCAATAAGTGACTTTGAGTGTGTCTAAATGGCCAGAGAGGATGTGTGACAAGCTGACTGTAACCAAGACACAAAGCATGGTACTTCAGGCTTGTGGTTTGGTTGTGTGTTCAACTTTTTTTTGGCATTCTAATAAGCTTTATGTTGTTCCTTCAATGAAACCTACAGTGTATCCTGGTTTGACGAGGGTTTGTTTGTGTGTTGTCATCGGGCAGGGGTCTTCAATCTGTGGGGCGTGACCCCCAGGGGTCATACAAAGGGGGTCGCGCATTCCCGGTGCACTCCAGCCTGGAACTGCCTGGATCCGGAATCCAAAACGTTTGCTCTTCGTTTTGGATTCCGAATAGTGCATGTCAATGTGCTCTCTGATTGGAGGACATCGTAAAAGAATACAACGTCATCCACGACTGTCCTCCAATCAGAAAGACTGCAGGATGCACACCAGGAAATGCCGGGAACTGGGGCCATAAATATGCACCTGTGGAATGAACAAGAGTGCATCAATATTTTTTTGTTGCTGCCTTGCACCCCTTTGCCTTTCCTGGACTTTCTCGTTGTTGCTGCTGCTGTGTAGTTCCAGCTGGTGCCCTTTCCGTGCCTCTTCCTCGTGGCTGCTCCTGGAATCTGATCGCCTTGCTGTTTCCTGGTTCCCAAGGCAACCGAAGCTTCCAAGAACTGGTGAGTCAGCTGCCGCTTACCCCCTCCTTTCTCCACATCTACCATGCCCTGCTTTTCACCCCTCAGACATACACACACCCCTCACCTTTTTTATTTCAAACCATGCTATTTCCAAAAGTAACGTTTATTTATGTTCACTTCCACTTTCACACTGACAGCATAAGCCTTTTTACTCTCTTATTCTGCGTGGTCCCTTGATTTCTTTTAAATTGATTTTTAACAGCATCATTCCGCCGCTACTAGGTGACATCAAACTACAGCAAAGTACTGAAATTATGTATGGGCTATGAATACATACGTGGGTCTAATCTTCCAAAATCATGCATTAGGAATGGATTATGAGATCGCAGTGATCTGGGTCTGGTGGCTCAATGAACTTTTGTGCATGCTCCAGGAGTTTCTCTTTGACCACATGGTCGAATTCCGGTGAGTCCACTCTGCCTTCCATCCTTATGAGGTCGATAAAATAACTACTGCTGAGTTGGGTAAAAATAAACATTGATTATCTGTCAGTGACACCAAAGGGCCTTCTTGGGGTGAGCTGGGCACTCTGCAAATATGCCCATTATATAGATACCAAGTGAATGAGCATTCAGGCATCAGAGGTAAAACTGAAGAAAGCGGCAGTGTGCATTATTTCTACCTTGCACTGAAATGTCTTGGCCTGAATAGTATTTACTGGCTTGAATGTATATCATGGGGAAGGTATTTTAAGTTTTTAAATAAAAATTTGCCCAATGTTTTGTTTAAGTACTGTTAGCCAAAAGGTGAATGGAAGACACACTGATAAAGTTAAAATGTTGATGGAGCCTCCTGTGCCTCAGAACATACCTCCACTGCACTCATATTTTGATCTTCATTATTATCATCATTAGAGCACACCTCATCTTGCATCAGTGGTTCTTTAGAGGCTTTCCAGAGACAAAAAAATTATTTTGATACAGTGATGTGAAAGGCTCTTAGACTGCGTGATCACTCTTCCTATGGCACGGAAGCAACGCTCTTCCTTTCAACGCGGATAGACCGGAGCAGGCAATATCATTTGCTTCATGCAAACATAAACCCACACTCAAATTGGCCCATTATGGGAGATGAAAAAAAGAATGTTGTCCTCTGGTAGTCAAATTATATAAACATGTGCAGTAACAGTCCACACATCTTACCTGGCCATTATTAGACAGTAAATACCCAGAAAACAGTTTGAAGATTACTGCTTGCTTTATTCATAGACTTATTCATTTATCAAGTGAGTAAGGCGCCAAAGCTGATGAACACCAATTCTGAATATCAATTAAAGAGTGCAATAAAACATGCCAACAGTGAACATTAGAGTTGCAGTGCAAGAAACGCAACAAGGTATAGACTGCGACAAGCATATTTGTGAAACCGAGACAATAGGTGCCAATATTTGCAATACTTTTGGAGGGAAAAAAGTGGAAAAAAACAGAACACCTGTCCACGAAGGAGGGAGTTCATGGTCAGGCTCCAGAGCCTAACCGACTTTACTATCACAGCTTCATGTGGGCTTATTTGAATTGATTGTAACCATTTAAAGATCACAGTTTGTGGAGTTTTTTTTTTTTTTTGGGTGGAGTTTTATATGTGGCAAACTAGACCCGAAGGTATCAGAGTGCTTTACATGAACACCAGTTATGTTACAGACGGACACATTAATTTTTGTTAGGCTTGAGGAGATTAAGTGATTTGCCCAAAATCACAGAATGTTGAGCGTCCCTGCCGCGACTCGAACCCGGTTGCCCAGCTCCGAGGTCGACCACCCTAGCCGTTAGGCCATATTCTCTCCCCAGTTTGGTGTGATAGCACTTGGCACAACACCTAGGAATGTTGTCTAAATGTTCAATACACCAGGAAAATCTCAATAAAAGCATTCCTACTCTTGTGCATGACCCGTAGATCATGAAAGATACTATATCTAGAATATGATGGATTGTCACATTGCTCTGTACTTTAAGTTGCCTCAAGGTTAAGACCTGTATCTTAGTACTGTAAAAAAGACAAGCAACATAGTAGTGATGTAATGAAAATAGTAAAAAAAAAACTATGGACTGCCTTCACACAAGCCAGGAATTGGGTACAAACTGCAGCAAATTTGTATTTTCTATTACTTTGCAGCGTATGGGCTCACGTATAGCAACTAACTGATGGAGGACATTATGAGGTTGGTAATTCTGTCATTTAGGGTACATTGAAGCAGTTAATTTTGGGACACACATCTTTACACGATCAAGCCTGTAATCTTCTGGTCACAACTGTACTTGTCTGTTGAACAGAAGTGGTGGGGATTTGAACATGCCAATCCTCAGGGTTGTATAAACTCTCAATCGTTTGTGTAGGTTCTTCACAGAACTTGTGAGTAAGCTGCCTCTTCCCCCGCCCTCCTCCACATCCACCATACCCTGGCTTTTCACCCCTCAGAGACACACACAAACATACATGCACTCACACACACACATTCTTATTTACAAGAATTTTCCTGAAGATGTTTCCCAGAATACTTTATTCCCCCTGGAAGATTTGTTCATTTAAAACAATCCGCTTTCTACTGCTGATGGCACTGGTTACATTTCCACCATCTCTCTGTTGCTACCCTCACCCCCTTTATTTTCACACTTACCCTTTCCCCACTGCTGTCTTTGGTATTCCTTCCTCTGCTCAGCCCCCCCCCTGTTGCCGCTCTCCTGTTTCCGTTTTTGTCGTGCTGGCTTGAGGAAAGCCCTCAAAGGCTATCCCGGGCCCCTGGGGGTAGGGGTGCGGGCGGTGAGGTTCGCGGGGGGATGAGGGGGGTGCTGTGCCTCCGAAAGGAACAATCTTTTCAAACAAAAAGGGTTTTTTGAAGACAAAACTAGCCATTTCCAACACAATTCAATCGTGCGTTATCATTGAGTATTCAACACATGAAATAAGGAGAATCCAGCCAGAGGCATCACGTGTTGTGTGCACTCGGACCCGAGCTCTCAGGGGGCTAGGGGAGTGTCTTTTACTTTCTTTCCGAGGCAGGGTTGGGGCAGTGCAGCTGTGGTGCCGGCTGCAGGTGCTCTGCCCCTTTTAGAAATGGGACTGCCATCATGCAGCTGACAGAAAAGCAGTGTGCTTGGTGGGGGCCGGAGGGGGAGGGGGGTCTTGGAGGGGGCATAACACTGAAGGGATGAATGGGAAGAGCCCAGTCTGTGTGTGAATATTAGGTATTGAGAGACTGGGCCAGACATACTTTAACTGACAGAGATGAGAGGGATGGAAGGGAGGGGGTGGGAGAAAAGAGGCGTGGGTGAACTGCTTAACTCTGCACAAGACCTCCAGGGTTTTAAGGAACCACTACTGCTCCCGGCCAGGTGAGCTTCTAAAGTGGTGACATGTATTCCTGTGGAGTGGAAGGCCCTTCACAATGGTTGACTAGACATCTTTCTGTTGTTCATTGCTGTATTTTGGTTATAAACTGGTACTGATGAGTTGAAATCTTGCCCAGTGTTACTGTGGGTAAAGAATGTCAAAATAATGAAGCAATACTATCCCAAAATGTGCCTCATCACATAACATTATTTACATTTGCTTACCACACAATTTAGTCAGCCCTGCCGCATAATTTAGTCAGCCCTGCCGCATAATTTGGTTAACCCCTGCCTCATAATTCCAGTTGTCCTGCCTATAGGGCAGTCTGGCAGTGCCCAAAGGGGTGACAAGTCAGGTCAGTGAGTGTTTTTTTTTTTTAGCTGCTCGCTGGTCTATTTTATGGTCTGGTGGACTGTTTCAATCTTGATTTCTGTGCTACTACCACAAATATTGTCTGCAGGAAGCACAAATGCATGCAGTCTCCCATACCTTACAAAGCACTTATATAGCTTGGTCTTTATAAGTTTAAAACTGCCACTTAATTTGGTCCTCCCCTGCCTCATAATTTCAGTTGCCCTGCCTATAGGGCAGTCTGGCAGTGCCCAAAGGGGTAGCCAGTCAGGTCAGTGTGTGGGCTTTTTTTTGCTGCTTGTTTGCCTGTTTTATGGTCTGTTGGAGTGTTTTTACTCTTGATTTCTGTTCTACTTCCACAAATATTTTCTGCAGGAAGCACAAATGCATGCAGTCTACCATTACTTGCAAAACACCTATACAGCTCAATCCATTACAGGTTTAAAACTGCCCGCTTTACAAACAAGGGACTCTTTTTTAGATCTCATATACACTGCCCCACACGCAGTAAACTTCATTGTCCACTCCGTGCTATATCCCTTATAGCTCAGTGAGCTCCAGTGATGAGTGAGAGGGGAGGTGACACTTGGTGGCACTAGCGGAAGCCAGAGAGTGTCAAGCTGGTTGCCAGGTTCAGAAATCATGTCTATAGGTGACAAAAGTGGAGATAATTTTTGCAGGCTTTCTTCTCAAGGTGTCACGAAGGAGAGGATGGCCAGGCACCAACCTGTCAGGGAGTGAGTACAAACTCTTTGAGTGGAGTTTTTGAGATTGCTAGATAGTCCTCATCAGAATACAGCAGGGAAGACTTTATGACCACTGAATGTGAATTGTGCCCCATGCAAGTCAGAAACCACGAGGAAAGGGGAACCTTGGTAAAGGCCCACAACGCAGCTCACGTAATGGAAGCCAGGACCAGCTGCAATTTCGGTTTTAAGCATGTGGAAGGAACCTAATGTGTTATTCGCGTTTTAGATAAGATAAGAAGATTTTGAAGACATCTTGAGGACTGCAACAAATTTTTTTTTTTTAAACAACTATACTGAATGCAGCAGCAAGTCTGTGGTAATCATTAATATTGAACTTTGGAATTTTGTATCATAGGTCAAACACACATTTGACATGGATCGTTTCCTGATGCCAAAAGATGGTAGTGCACACAAACGAAAGGCCGAAACAGATGGTGAGAAAAGAGCTGCAAAAAGTAGGAAGTATGATACCTCCTACCTGGACTTTGGATTCACCTGCGTCACCATAAATGGTGAAATTAGACCACAGTGTGTGGTTTGTGGCATGACTTTGGCTAACGAAAGTCTGAAACCAAACAAATTAAAGCGCCACTTGGAAACTAAACACAGGTCACTGGTAGGAAAGAATACAGATTTTTTCGCCAGAAAGCTGGAAGACATCATCCTCCAAAAAGAGGCTGTGAAAAATGTGGTCTCCACGCCAACAAATGCCAAGTGGCGTACCACATTGCCAAAAGCAAAAAGGCTCTTACAGATGGGGAAAAAGTGATTCTTCCAGCAATGCTTGACGTGACCAGGACAATGCTTGGTGACAAAGCAGCGGAGAAGTTGAAAATGGTACCACTCTCAGACACAACAATTTGCCGCCGCATCTCTGACATGTCAGAGGATATCCACAGACAACTCCTTGCACGTTTGAAATCGAGTTTGTTTGCTTTGCAATTGGATGAAGCGACTGACTTATCTAAGGACGCTCATTTAATTGCTTATGTCAGATACTGCCACAAAACTGTAATATTGGAAGATTTTTTATTCTGTAAGCCAATCAAGGGACAGGCAACAGCATCAACCCTGTTTGATATTCTCAATGACGTCCTGTGCTCCAATGGCTTAAAATGGGACAGCTGTGTTGGGATCTGTACGGATGGTGCTCCTTCCATGTGCGGGGCTAGGGCAGTCTTAAAAGCCAAAGTTTTGAAAGTGGCTCCTCATATTCTATGGACCCACTGTATGATACACCGGGAAGCCCTTGCAGTCCGAAACATGGATAGAGAACTTGGGGATGTGTTGAATTGTGCTGTGAAAATTGTTGATTTCATAAAGGATCACCCCACTAGAGCTCGTCTGTTTGCAATTTTGTGTGCAGAAATGGGGGCTGAACATGATGGTTTACTTTTCCACACAGAACTACGAAGTTATCCAGAGGGAAGGTTCTCAATCGCATTTTTGAATTGAGAAATGAAGTACGGCAATTCCTTCTAGAATTGGACCCATACAAAGCAGAACAGTTGTGTAATCCCCGTTGGCTTGTGCTTTTAGCATACCTTGCAGACATCTTTGATAAATTAAATTCCTTGAATTTGTCTTTGCAAGAAGCTGAAAGTACATCTTTCATAATGTACAAAAAAATATCTGCTTTCAAGAAGAAGCTAGAGTTGTGGAGAAGACTAATTCAAGATGGCCGGCTTGAGGCTTTCTCATGTTTAGCAGAAGCTGTTGAGGACACAGGATATGAACTTGAAAGTGCTGCTGAGGTCATAAGAAATCACTTGACTTCTCTCAGGGACGGTTTAGAAAAGTACTTTCCTGAGGACATTGATCATGACAATGACTAGGTCTTTCAACCTTTTCTAGTGGATGCAGGTACTCATCTCCCAGTGCACCTTCAGGACGACCTAATTGAGGTCCAGAGTGACCGCGTTCTCCAGATGCCATTCAGCAAAATGTCATTGGGGGAATTTTGGCTGAAAATGTCTGAAGAACATTCATGTTTGTAAAAAATTGTTGTCAAAGCTCTTCTGCCTTTTAGCTCATCATATTTATGTGAGATTGGGTTCTCAGCATTGGCAGTATTAAAGACTAAGTACCGTTCAAGACTTGAGGTGGAGCACAACCTGAGCATGGCAGTAGCAAAAATACATCTACAAATTGACCGTCTCTCAGGAGAAAAACAGGCACACCCATCACATTAGTTCAGAAATGTATTATCATACAAATAGGTTTTGTCAAATTATGTTTTGTTTGGGAAAAATAAAGTACTGTTGTGCATTTTTGGGCAATTAGTTTTGGAGACTTTCTGTTTGAACTGTGTAGTAAGCCTGTGACTCCAAACCACAGTCACCCACAAACCTTTGATTTGCTAAACACTGTTTAATAATATTTCCCCACCATAAAAATGATTTGCTGTGCGAACTGCAGGGCGTTTATGCTTGTCGATGATGAGGAGTACCACGTTCTAGAACTTTTTGTCAGTAAGGGGGTCCTCAAGCCTGAAAATTTTGACAGAGGGGTCTCGGCATCAAAAAGTTTGAAGACCTCTGTCATAGGGATATGATGTATCATGAGTATGTGTCTACCTTTTCCACCCAACTGCGCAACTTGCTAGTGCATTTCACATACAGTCACAAGTTCTAACTGTTGTACTTTCAGGCATATGATTCAGAGATGGGATATGACACACCTAACATTGTACCTAAGATGGCAGACAGTTTGTATTTGCCAAAGGCTGTAATAGTCATATCAGTTAGGTGCCACACATGTGACTTAGATACATATGGATTTGGAGTTGTGACGATACTGTCAGGAGTGGATTGTGCTTGTTGTGTCCAAGATTTTCATCTAGTTGTACAGGGACAATGCTGGGTGCTGCATGGTCTTTGTGTCTAATTTATGTTTTATGCAAAAGAAACAATTGATGGACGGAATGCTGGACAATGCAAACATTCACCCCCAGTCACAAGGATCTGGGTTAAATCCATCATTCTTTTGCTCACCACACCACCCCAGTTTGGACCCAGCCATATGCAAATCAGTCTTGACCCTGTTCCTTGTGGGAACAGCCCAGCCCGAACTGCCAAGCCAGGTCCTCCCTGGACCGGAAACAAGCATCCTAGGACCGGTTTCAGGGCATCACCCTTCTTCAGCCAGGCTAGCTTGAATCCAGTGGTGTAGTGAGCACGGGACCCACGTCTGGGCATACCCTTCCCACTTAGGGCGACAAATGCAAAAGAAACAATTGATGGACGGAATGCTGGACAATGCAAACATTCACCCCCAGTCACAAGGATCTGGGTTAAATCCATCATTCTTTTGCTCACCACACCACCCAGTTTGGACCCAGCCATATGCAAATCAGTCTTGACCCTGTTCCTTGTGGGAACAGTCCAGTCCGAACTGCCAAGCCAGGTCCTCCCTGGACCGGAAACAAGCATCCTAGGACCGGTTTCAGGGCATCACCCTTCTTCAGCCAGGCTAGCTTGAATCCAGTGGTGTAGTGAGCACGGGACCCACGTCTGGGCATACCCTTCCACTTAGGCGACAAATGCAAAAGAAACAATTGATGGACGGAATGCTGGATTTAACCCAGATCTTTGTGACTGGGGGTGAATGTTTGCATTGTCCAGCATTCCGTCCATCAATTGTTTCTTTTGCATTTGTCGCCCTAAGTGGGAAGGGTATGCCCAGACGTGGGTCCCGTGCTCACTACACCACTGGATTCAAGCTAGCCTGGCTGAAGAAGGGTGATGCCCTGAAACCGGTCCCAGGATGCTTGTTTCCGGTCCAGGGAGGACCTGGCATGGCAGTTCGGGCTGGACTGTTCCCACAAGGAACAGGGTCAAGACTGATTTGCATATGGCTGGGTCCAAACTGGGGTGGTGTGGTGAGCAAAAGAATGATGGATTTAACCCAGATCTTTGTGACTGGGGGTGAATGTTTGCATTGTCCAGCATTCCGTCCATCAATTGTTTCTTTTTAATTTATGTTTTAGACATTTATGCAAAGTCTATTCATTTCAAAGGGTATTTTTAAGTGTCCATCTAATTGTCTGGTTGAGAATGCTAGGCTTTGTCAAGTCCTGTTAGAGCATTCTGAGTGAACAACATTTGTGTGTGCTTGGTCATCCAATGCCCCTTCTAGCCCCCTCATGTGACACAGCAGAAGGTGTGGCTTTTTAACATGACAATGCACCGCAGAAATCTCTGCCCCTGCCTGGATAAACATCGGGGAATCCTATGGTCCACCCCAACTGAAGTCAGACAAGCATAATGTGATCGTAGCACTTTGGCCACTGCTCAACAGGGATGAGTGCCAAGTGAGAAGAGTTGAGAATGTTTGAGATTTTTCATTTTTGCACACTTTTCCACTGACAATTGTTTCGTCTGTACACGCTAGGACTTTACAATTTTAACCACACATCATTTGAAGTTGAGAATATGATTTGTGTGTAGGTTGTCATTTGTGCATAGATGACAATGGAGCACTTTTGAGCTATGCTTGATGCTGTCCCAGTTCACACACAGCTGAACTAGGAGTGCTGTTATGTCTATTGGATTGCCCTGTGCTACATTTGGTAAGCCGAGTGGACTGTGAGTGCACAGAAGTGTTGTGGGCTTGTCTGTTGTGCAGATGCTACAGGTGCCGGTGTCACACCCATGCACTAAGTTGACAGACAGGGGAGGAGGTGGAACTTGAGGCCTAGCTGCAGATGTGTTTTGCAAGGTTGATGTTGCATGGGCTGAGCTAGCTTAACAAGGGTAGAGGTGAGAGAGACTTGTGTTTCCATTTTCGTAATGGAGTGGAGACTCATATGTAATGGGTGCAGGACAAGTTAGGATTTTTATGCGAGTGTAAGGTAGGAGTTAAGTTCAAAGGCAGTTCTGGTATAGGAGACGTGAAATATCCTCATTCTTGCAATGTGAATGTTTTGAAATGCTGGGCTGTGGGAATCAGAGTGTGTGACCTTGTAAAACTGGTTAAAGCCTGGGCAAGGTATGCTAGGAATAGGTAGATGTGATTGAGTTTGAACCAGCTAGACAAGTTTGGAGTCTGGCAGGAGATGAGAGCTGTAGTCTGTGGCACAACGGTGAGAGATGACTTTGACAGGGCAGTGTCATTGATAAAGGTAGTTGTTAAAGTTCCGAAGTCAATGGAGATATGGAGCATGGAACTGAGATGTGGATGTGACAGGGTCACAGTGAGACAAGGTTAAACTTGATTGTAACAAAGTGAATAAGTGTATGTCAACAAGGGTATACACCAGTTTTGTAAGTTAGGGTGCTGTATGGGGAGATGTGGGGTGTTGTCCAGTTGATGTATGTTGTTTTGGAATCTGTGGATGCAGTAGTTTGTGAAATGACTATCAGTAGAAGTTAAGCACAGTAGGGTGAGTGAATGGTGAGATGCGAATGAATGAGGACATACTCATTGAGCAATGTATGGTGTCTGGATGAGAGATGTGGTGAGGTGTTAAGTGTGAATGTCAGAGTTGGATGTGATGCTGCACATTATGATGAAAGTGCAGTCCAAGACATTAGTGAGGGTCCAAATGGTGATGAGAGGTGTACATTTGACATGATACGTTTTACGTCTGCTGAGGAGGTGATGAGTACAGTACATTTTGTACATATCATGTATGGGAGAGGTGTCGTGCACATAGTGATGAAGAGTGGTGCTGTGAATGTAGGTGTGGATTTAAGAAGGGCAGCGCCAGTATGAGATTGTGAGAGTCCGGGTGGGAGAGTTAGAGTACAAGGGTGGAGCTTGGAGGGCAGAAATGGTTTTCAGGATAGCTGCACCAGAGGGTGATTATGAAGAGCTTGTGTATGATGGATAGGTTGAGAGATGAGCATGTACTTTGAGGTGGATGTGAGAGGGGTCAGACCAGCACGAGTAGAGATTATGCAGGGCAAGAAGTAATGTTGAAATGTACACATGTGGAGATTAGGTGGATGCGAGTATGCAAAAACAGTTGCCAGATGAAAGTTGAGGATGTAGTATGTGTTAGCTGCAGCTTGCTGTGTACCACTGATTGTTCATGACAGATTGTTGAAATGGCTGCTAGGAGAACACTGGCATACGCAAAACCTATTGGCATCACAGGACACGTTCCCTCCACCTAACCTTGCCTTGTCTGAGTTGTGTGTGGGTATAAGTGCCAAGTTACCCTTTGTAGGTAGATGTTGTCACTGATTGCTCATTGTTCCCCCTTGGATACTGCCCTGGGATGGAGGTGTTGAGTGCTCATATTTTACTGTCATGATGCATGAACATTGAATGGCAGTCCATTGCTTAGAGGGCCATAGCCCCCCCCCCCCCCAAGTGAATACTCCAGGATGTGTGTTGGTGGGCCACCTGTGGGCAGACTACTCCTGAAACGCATCCCCACACTTCCCAGTACACTACACACATGGCTACTAATGGCATTCTGACTTTGAATGTCAGAGGTATGGGGACACCAAGTGAGATTGTAATGATATCTCTGGATGTGCTGATGAAAAACAATTGCACTGTTACAAGAGACACATGTGACACTGGATCATTATACCCAGTTCCATAAGTGTTTGCATTACCAATATTTATGCATCCTGTACTCTGGTTTGGCAAGGGTAGCCCTTGTGTGGGTCCATATGAGGTCCCATTTAGCCCATTGAACACTGCCACGGAGCCTGAGAGCAATAAGTCTTTGTAGAGGGTCTCCTTGATGTTTTCACTGATTATGGGGGCAGTGTTTCAGTGACAAATGTGGACAAAGCAAACTTCATTCTGCACATATCCCTCATCCTCACAAGGTGTCCCCATATCCCCTGGCTTGAGGACGGCAATGTCAATTGTGTCCGAGAGCCACAGATAAAGCACCCCCCGGCATCCTCTCCAGTGCTGGCAGCTTATCTTAGACAATGGGCTGCGCGCTGGTCCCTCCAATACTGTTGATGGATCCTACGTCCCGAGACTCATGAGTACTCCTACAACTCTGCAGTCCACAATCTGCACATTCTGAATGGAATTATTTGTTGTATGTATAATAACAATGGGGTAACCCTGTGTCCCTCAGAACCTGGGTACGTATACGAGAAAGCTACAAGGGTTCTGTCGGGTATGAATAATTTGCTTTACATATTATCGAGTGAATCAAGAAAGTAATTTAAATAGTAAACATTTTACAAAGAAGAAAAAGGCTGAAACATGCAATGGTATATGAGAAGTTAAGAGTTTTTTATACTCTTTTTCAAAAGAATTTTGAATATTCCAAATGGCTGTTTACAATTCAAGACATAAAAGTAACGATATGTTCAAGTGACAAAAGTGCTCGAGTGACATGGGTGAGGTGAATAAGTGCTATATACACGAGTGAAGACAAGTCAAAATTATATATACAGAATTTACAGAAGAAGCATTTCCTTAATGTGGCCAGTATGTAGGTAAATCAGTATCTCTAAGAGGGTATTAGTGTCTTTCCCACTTGCAGACTAGAGACCCGAAAGAGCTGGACCCATATTGATCGTCGACGTTTCGACCCTGAAATAAGCGCGTCTAGTGAGGCGTCATGGCAGGTCTTCCTCAGGACAGAAAGGAACAGCCTAAAGGGAAATGAATTCGAATGTGTCAAGCATGTCTCAGCAGAGGATGTCAAACAAATGTCAAAGGTACCTGGGAGAAGGTACTCACCAAATTGGTCGTCTATCAATGGACCAGGGAGTAGGACGCTACGTTGCTTTAATCGAGCGCCCAAAAGGTTCAAGAATGAATCATTAGACTGATGACTTAAAATGGTACGTGGCACAATTGGGTGGCACCCACCCGGACTCAAGCTGGGGAAGGGTACTCATTGGCCTTGTCGTTTATCAATGGACACAGGGAGTGAGGCGCCGCGAAGCTTTGGACAAGCGCCTAAAATATTCAAGAGTAAGTCCTTAGAATGGTGACTGATAAAAATGTGTGTGCCGTAATTAGGTGACAACAGCCCGGGCTCGGGCTGAAGGAAATGGTAAAGGATCTTACCTAATTAGTTAAGGTAATGGGCGAACGTGTGACTGCACCAAAAGGTCGCCCGCAAAACCTTGATGTGTTTAAAACGATGCAACGAGGAATCTGCAACCTCGGGCGAAACTAAACAAAACAAAAATAAAAATATCCACTGAATACCAAATAAATATTTTTAACAAACTTCACAGTGGCCAGCGTCAAAGATGAAGTAAAGGATTACCTCAAGTAATTTCAAGGAGTGTTCAATCACCCAAGGATACGCGTTTGTCGTATACCTAGTGTGTAAGAAAGAAAATGAGGCATTTAGTCTCAGTCGGATGGCTTAAAACTTCCGACTAGCAACTACTGGCGGGGAAAGTGTATCAATTTACCTGGTCCAGAAGGAGCAGTTCAGTGTGATCACCGGCAGACTCGAGTATGAGTGCTCGAGGGCCGGTACATAAGGAAAAGGAATCGGTACGTCCGACGTCGGGATGACATGCGGCAACGTGCACGGATACTCGCAGCAGCTCGATGGTGCTGTCCGGTGGGAGGACATAGTTTGTTTACATCAGGAAACAATCCGGGTATTAAATACATTCAATGGATGGCCCCAACATGTCGGGCCATGTGTAATGAGCATACAACTTTACAATATTGTAGAATAGAAACTGAGTGTCACTACAGTTTACAGGTCACAATATGTCAAATATCGTAACATAGGTATTTAACAGCCTGCAAGAAGAACTAGACAGTTGGCCCTTACAACTACAGTTGTGATAATAAATAGACGGTTGCTCCTCGTTTTAGTATAGCGATGTCTAATTATAGATGTGAGATCTACATTCTGACAATTAAACAAATGTCTGTCATATATCTAACATCAGTATTATGCTACGATGCCAGACAAGGACTAAATATTCGGACCATTTATCAGTACAATTGTAATAGTGATGACGATTGCACATAGTTTAAGTACAGTGATGTCTAATCACAGGTGTGAGGCCAACATTATGACAATTTTTTATGTTTTACAATTTCTTAAAAAGTAGTTTGACAAAATAGTTTGACAAAATAGAACCACGCCAAGGCAAACCGGGCATGGTCTGGGAGCCAATCGAGTGGGCTGTCGTTTGAAAAGGTGTCAACTAGAATGTAATAAGATGAAGTGATGGGTGTCAGTTGTATGTTAATTGGCTGGTTTGTCTGAAGGTTTCCTCCATTTCGTTCAACCCACTAGTAACTGTGTCCAGAGAATGTATCCATCTACATTCTTTAAAGTTTAGTGAAGTGCCAATGTTCCCTCCTGTGGGGTGCAGGTAAACTTTCTCCAGTACCCACCATTTAAAGGTATCTGGCGAGTGATTACTGCCAATGAAATGTTCCACAAGGGGGCACCGTGTACCTTGCACTTAATCCTGCTGAAGTGTTGCAGTATGCAGGTTTTGACCTTTTGGGTTGTTTGTCCCACGTAAACTTTATCGCAATGACATCTAATGGCATATATTACATGTGTACTATTGCAGTTAGTGTGATGTAAGGTCTTGTATGTCCTGTTGTTGTGTGTGAATGAATTGCCTTCAATCATTAGAGGGCAGGCCTTACATTTGCCGCACTTGTAGTGTCCCTGAAGTGGTGGAAGGCTCAACTGACTCCTGATGTCTAGTGGTCGTGGGGTTTCTAAGTAGGCTTTTACGACAAAGTCCTTCATATTCTTGCCCCTCTTAAAGGCAAAGATGGGATCCTCCCTGGTGTGGAGTTCACCAGCCACCAGATTCCAGTATCTCTTCACAATCTTTTTGATCTCATTACTTCTGTGATTGAAGGTGGTTACACAGACAATGTTGTCCTTCCCAGGTTCTTTGAGTTTCACGTCTAAGAGAGTCTCTCTAGGACAATACCAAGCTCGTTTTCTGGCAAGCTTGAGTAGTCCCATGGGGTATTCTCTTTCCCTCAATCGTTGCGTAAGGGTCTCAGGTTCCTTAAAGAAGTCCTGTCTGCTGGTGCAGTTTCTTCTTAACCTCAAAAATTGCCCACATGGCAAATTATCTCTGAGGTTTCTGGGGTGATCTGAGTCGTACTTCAATAGTGTATTCCGCTCCGTGGGTTTCCTATATAAGGAGGCAAAAATCATTCCATCTTCTACTTTGAATGTGAGATCAAGGAAATTGATGGCTTCGTTGCTGTAGGCCATGGTGAATTGAATATCGGTGGGCCTGCAGTTTAGCCAATCCTTAAAGGCAATGAGATTTATTTCTGTGCCAGACCAGATCATTATCACATCATCAATATATCACTTCCACATTAAGATGTTGTTTATGAAAGGATTGTTGAGATCGTAAAGATGTTCCTCTTCGTAATGATTCATGTAAAGGTTGGCCAGGCTAGGAGCAAATCCTGCTCCCATAGCCACACCTTTGCACTGATAGAAGTGCTGATTTTGAAAGACGAAGTAGTTCTTTGATAGAGCAATCTCCAGCATGTCCAACAAGAATTGTGTGGGCACCCATTGTGGCACTGGACGATTCTCCAATACATCCTAAATTGCTTTTAACGCTTGATCCTTTGGGATGCTGGTATAGAGGGAAGAGACGTCAAGGGTCACCATGAGTTGTGTGTTCATATCAAATGGTTGGCCCTCCACCAGCTGGATGATATGCATGCGGTCTCTCACAAATGACTTGGTTTCAATTACCCACGGTTGAAGGAAGTTGTCGATGAACTGGTTAAGTGGTTCAAGAATTGAACCACAGCCCGAGACAATTGGCCTTCCTGGCGGCTTATTCAGGCTTTTTTGGATCTTTGGTAGCGTATATATTGTAGGGATTCTGGGATCTTTTTGGTTAAGGAACTCGTATTCCAGTTCACTAAGGAAGCCCATAGATCGGCCAGTCTGTGTGAGATTCTTTATCAGAATCCTAACTTCCGGCGTGGGATCCCTTGGGATTGGAGTAGAACTTCCAAGATCGCCAAGTTGTTGCAGTATTTCTTCTGCGTGGTCCGTAGTGTTCTGAACAACTACGGCACCCCCCTTGTCCGCTGCTTTAATCACAATGGTGTTATTAGATCTAAGGGAATCTAGAGCCATCCTTTCATCCTTGGTCACATTGTACTTAATATATTTTCTGTTGGCAAGGAGATCCATTGTTTCTTTTAGTACGATTTGCTCATAAGCCAGGATTGGGGAGCTCATGAGATGCGCTGGTGGAGTAAACCTTGAAGGTGGTCTGAACGGGGTAGCTGAAGAGGGGGGCTATATTCTTTGTTGGCACAGTAGTATTTGAGTCGGATCTTTCGGAAGAATCTTTGCAATTCCAACTTGATATTAAATGAATCAGGAGGGGCTGTGGGAATGAAAGTGAGACCTTTGCAGAGAACCTGTTTCTCGGCAATGGAGAGATTGTAATCGGAGAGATTTATGATGGCATCTTGTTGGCGGTCCCTCTCGGTTTCATTGTTGGCCAGATTCATGAGAGTGAGGTCATTCACTGATGGTAGTATTTCTTCTGGGATGATAGGGGTGGTGAGGTGCCCAATTGTTTGTGTTGTAGGAGCAACCACTTCCTTCGCGGACTGTTAATCGGGATGGTTACCATTTGTAAGTCTGGCGGCGTGTCTGGATCTCGCCGTGCGATTCTTGTGGGTAGAACCTGACTCTGGTGTTGCTTCTCCGGTTGAAATTGCCCCTAGAAAAGAAGCTGATTAGGGCCCGCTTACATGGCCATGTGTTAACTAAATATTTACAGGCCAACATAATTCCGAAAGGCCTACAAGTAAGAAATGAACGAGGGATATTCATAGGTATCCCTAAATTCAGAGAAGGATTTAGGTTTGTTGCCAACAACTGCTCCAGGCACTGGATGGTGCTTGGGGTGGAAACCGCACTGGAGTATGTTAAAAAAATCATACATAAAATAGCAGAGCTTAAGAAGGAGATCCTTGATGATAGAGCCTTATCCAATGCAAAGGAAGCCTTAAAGCGAGCTGAAAAAGCAATAACAGAGTTCAACACGATAACACTCAATAAGAAATTGGACAAACTTGCAAAGGATATAAGGAACTACGACAAGAAGTTGACATACCCCTATCTAGCTGATGATTATTACCAACAGGATGGTCAGGGTTTTTTCACAAATAGAAGCAGACAAGGCCCTAGGAGATTTGCCACCATTTCAGACTCCTCCTTTGGTAGCGGATCAGACACGGAATTTGACAGACCCTCCACAAGTCGCCAAGCCAACTCCAGTGAGAGATACCCAGAAGCTCAGAATTTTTTAGGGGACAGCAACAGACCCCCCAACAGAGGGAGGGGTCAGGAACAGAATTGGAAAAGACCAAGGGGATGGAACAGGGGCAATTTCAACCGGAGAGGCAACACCAGATTAAGGTTCTACCCACAAGAATCGCACAGCGAGATCCAGACACGCCGCCAGACTTACAAATGGTAACCATCCCGATTAACAGTCCGCGAAGGGAAGTGGTTGCTCCTACAACACAAACGATTGGGCACCTCACCACCCCTATCATCCCAAAAGAAATACTACCATCAGTGAATGACCTCACGCTCATGAATCTGGCCAACAATGAAACCGAGAGGGACCGCCAACAAGATGCCATCATAAATCTCTCCGATTACAATCTCTCCATTGCCGAGAAACAGATTCTCTGCAAAGGTCTCACTTTCATTCCCACAGCCCCTCCTGATTCATTTAATATCAAGTTGCACAGTTCTGTGACTGCTATACTGAGTTGTTCACCTCCAAAGGGGGAATCAACCCCAGGGAATTAGATGACTATCTGGCAGACTTTGCAATTGCTTGGCTGTCGACTGGGCAGCGTGAATACCTATGTCAGCCGATTGAAGCCGCTGACATCCGTGAGGCAATTTGTTTGCTACCTAACAAAAAAGCACCGGGGCCGGGCGGCCTCACGTGCAAATTTTACAAGGAGTTTGTGGATGAGCTGATACCACACATGCTAGAGATGTACGAGGAGGCTTATGAGTCGGGAAGACTACCGCCAACGCTTAGAGAAGCCCTGATAATCACTCTTTTAAAAAAAAGACAAGGTGCCCTCCAGCTGCGAGTTGTATCGCCCCTTGTCACTCATTAATATAGATGCGAACATTTTTGCAAACATTTTGGCCACTAGACTTCAACCGTTAATGCCGATGCTGGTCCTGCCAGACCAATCTGGATTCATTCCAGACAGATCCATGTCACACAACTTGCGCACAGTTTTTGCAATGTTTCATCTACTCGACCCTGATCTCCAAGCTGCGGCAGCTATGCTGGATGCGGCCAAAGCATTTGACTCTATTGAGTGGTGCTACATGTTTCAAATACTGCAACGCATAGGGATCCCTGACTTTTATAGTAGATGGGTGCGGTTGTTGTATACTGACCCCACAGGCACGTGTCTGGGTAGATGGACTCACGTCGGATCCAATTCGGATCGGCAGAGGGACTAGGAAAGGGTGCCCTCTCTCACCACTTCTCTTCTCCCTAATGTTGGAGCCGCTGGCTTGCATCATCAGGCAACGACATAGAGAAGCAGCCCTGCGCTTCGTACATCGTCCCGTCAGCATATCGCTTTATGCTGATGACATGAAGCTATTTGTCAGGGAGCCGCAGATGTTCCTAGCACCAATTCTGCGTGAGTACATTAGATTTGAGGTTTTCTCGGGGATCAGCATTAATTGGAATAAATCATTGGTGGTGCCTCTGACTGCGAACACTGTTCCTCATGTGTTGGAGTTTCCTCTTGTGTGGTCGTCTGACCCAGTTAAATACTTAGGCGTATGTATTCACTGTGATCCGGAAATAGTTGTTAGGGAAAATGATAGTGCTGCATGTACCATGCTGGAACAACAGGTTGCTAGATGGACGGGGATGGCGCTATCACTAGCTGATCGTATAGCCCTCATTAAGATGATTGTTCTGCCTCGATTCCTGTAACTGTTTAGCAACATACCCATAAAGTTGACACAGCAATTTTTTTAAACTATACGCTCGTTGTTAGTGAAGCTGGTATGGGGAGGGAAATAACCCCGTGTGAGTTGGGATACACTTACCCTTGATTATAATAAAGGCGGCTTTAGCGTACCGGACATGCATTTGTACTATCTCTGCGCGCAGGTGCAGTATGCATATTATTGGTACAGTCATCATGAATTAATTCCTCACGTGGCGGTTGAGGACGGTGATGCACACCCGATTCCATTAAGATATATATTGACGCATTCCCACAGAGGTACTCCCAAAAAGGAAATTAATACGATAGATACCACAATTGCAGCCTGGCAGGCTATAGGTCAACTGGCTGCAAAGCTTCCATTATATGCCCCTTCGCTCCCACAAGCACATCATGCAGCACTGTCGGACACAAGTGAAGTGGGGGCTATGCACACCCTGAGACTAGTAGGTATAGATAAAATGCAGGACTTATACCCAAATGGCAGTTTTAACACGGAAGAGGAGCTGCAATATGTGCACAACAAGTCGCCGCTATTCCTGTTTATATTTCACACGCTTAAAAAGGCGATGCAGGCACACTATCACACGTTTCCTGATAAGCCACCGACATTGCAAACTTTACAGAGGCTCCTGGTTAGCCCTACACGAATTGATCACCAAGCTATATAGGGCAGCAAGGGTCGAGAAGGTTGCTGCTGACGATAGGAGCCTTGCTCGTTGGAATACTAGACTTCACCCTCAGCTCACGCAGAAGGAATGGGATTATTGCGGTCAACTCACTAGTGTATTCACCTCTGATGGCAATCTGCGCATCATACATTTCAAATATCTCCACCAAGTATACCATACACCACTTAGATTGCACAAATATAGCCTTCAGGCAAGTAATGCATGCAAAAGATGTGGGGCTCAGGGAGCAGATTTCTAGCACCTGGCCTGGGAATGCAGTCGGGTGTCCGAGTTCTGGGCGGAGGTGATACACAGGCTTCAAGTTATGACAACTGTAACCCTACAATGTAATCCACAGGTTTGCCTACTGTGTTTCACGCCGCATCTGAAGGGTTTTACTGGTAAATTTATTAGAATCGCACTGCTAATGGCGAAAAGGAGGGTGGCGATGAAATGGGAGAGTTCGGCTGCTCCACTGCCAGAACACTGGATAAAAGACTTGGTGTATTGTAGGGAGAACCTTGAACTTTATGCGGAGGAGCTGCCAGCTCCCTCTTGACCCAAGGACATTTGGGAACCGCTAGTGCACTATCTGCGGACTAGAGATCAAGAAACGCCAACGGAAAGCGAAGATGGATAGTACCGTACATGTATAAATCTTAATCTGGCATGTGTAACAGCTAATATGATTGTATCTGAGGGCAAATAGGCAACGGGAATGGATGGCCACATGTTGTTTGTTTCACCCTGTTTTTGTAGTGTATGCGATTTTGTCTTTGTATACAATGTGACAACCCAATAAAAGGAACACATTTTTTTTTTTTAAATGGGGGTTTGCTTGCGACATACCCTGACTAGGATTGTGGCTATTGCTTGAGCAGGGCCTATACCCCAATCAACCAGTAACCCAATTTCTAACACTCACCCTCGGGTTCTGCTTCTGTGTATGCGTGGGATGTGTGTGAGCATAAGGTGTCAGGATAGTTGATGGAAGGCGATGTGTAATAAAGTGCCCTCTTTTTGCATGGTTGCCCCCACGTTTTGCCAAACTGCTGATGTACTTTGACTGAGTGTGCCCTGGGTTCCTGCCAAACAGGTACCCAGGGCCTATGTTCTTTCCCTAAACTGCATTAAAAACAAAACCCAATTGGCACTCTTTGGCCACATGTCAGTCCCTTGTAAATGGTACCATAGGTACCAAGGGCACTGTGGCCAAGAAAGGCCTCTAAGGGCTGCAGCACTTATTGTGCCACCCTTAGAGGCCCTGTACCTTCACATACACACCCACTGCCTTAGCAGGCTGCGTGTCTTGACGCAGAACAAAGTGAAGAGTCGACGTGGCACACATCTCTGTGTGCCATGCCTACAACCCACTGCCCTGGCATAGATCAGCCACCCCTCTAGCTGGGTGCACTATACCAGTGGTGAGGGTACAGGTGCATGAGCCCTGTACCCTACAGTGTCTAAACCAATTCTTAGACATTGTAAGTGCAGTATTGCCATTAAGAGTATATGGTGCTGGGAGTTTGTCATTACGAACTCCACAGCACCATAATGGCCTTACTGAAAACTGGGAAGTTTGGTATCAAACTTCTCAGCACAATAAACCCACACTGATGCCAGTGTGGGATTTAATGATAAATGCACTCAGAGGGCATCTTAGAGATGCCCCCTGAAAAACGACCTAACACTAGTGTCCTGGCTGAGTGGCTGCTCGCCAGCTGCCACCACCAGACATGTTTCTGGACCCCTGGGTTGAGAGCCTGCTGCTCTCGGGGTCTGGAACAATGCACATCCTGGGACAAGGTGCCAAGCCTCCTCCCCAGGATGGGCAGGGTCCACGAAGGGGAAGCTTCAAAGGCATACCGCCTTTGTGAGCTACCCCCAACCATTTGCTGCAACTGGCCCCCACCAGTTCTGACCCCCACTTTGGGCGGGAGAATCGGCGGGAAAACCAAGCGAGGAAGGGAGGTGTGCCCATCTTTGCCAACCCCACCCCTTAGGTGGGGGAGGCGAGGTGAAGCAAAACTCTCAGTCCTTGCCATCTTGCAGATGGGGGGACCCAGCCAACCAGAGAGAGGCATATGCCCCCCTCCCACTGGAGGGTGGCATAATAGGGGGTGTACCCATCCCAAGGAAGGGACCCATTGGTCCCAACCTTTACTTACCTGTAACGCCCCTAAATCTAGTATTTAGGGGCCACCCTGAACCTTGCCTCCTCAGACAAGAACCGACAAGCAGAAGAAAAGAAGAAGGACCGAAGACGCCGTGCCGAAACTAAGAAGAGGAGGACGCCCACTGACTTGGCCCCAGCCCTACTGGCCTGTCCGCACCTCGAACCTGCTCCAGCGAAATCCCATTGTGTCCTGCAGCCTCAAGAAACCAAAGGACCTGCCCTGACTTCCAAAATCAAGACTTTGTTTCCCGTGAGCACCGGATTTGCTCACCCACAGACTCTGGCTCCGGCCAAATCCGCGAGTCTGCACCACTCTGCACCCGACGCCCACGGCCCAAGTTCGAGTGGCCCAACACCACGACGAGGTCGCCCTGGCGATCCCGACCTGAGATCTGGTGATCTCTGACCTGCCTCGACCCTCTCCACGACACCTGCAGTCTCTTTCTGGAGGATCCCCCCCCGACCGTGACTGGAGCTGGTAAGAAAACCTGACTCCTAAAGACACCCCTGCACCCGACGTTCCACAGCCTTGGGTGGCCCAACCAACGGTATCCCAGCATCCCCAGGCATCCCAACTTACCTCTCCAACCGGTGGTCACCTCCAGAAGAATTTCGTCCCCGAGCCTGCAGTCTTTGTTGCAACCGGAGAATCCCCATTGGAAACAACAGGTCACCCGACGCCAAAACAGCACCCTGCACCCAGCCACCCTTGCGCAGCTGCGGGTGTACTTTGGGTGCTAACTCGGATCCCCCTTTGCCCTGAACCTAACACCAGGACTTTGCTCCCACAACCTTGTGGCCTGCTCGTGAGCAGCAACCAACCGGAGGCCCCTTATCCCCGACTGCATAAAATTGAGCCTCAGCACTCTGTACCCGGCTGCCCTAGTGCCGCTGAGGGTGCTTTGAGAGTGCATCCTTGACCCTGGGGGAACCCTAGTTCTAACCCTAGAACACCAACTCCCAAACCCAAGTACTTACCTGCAAACCGATAACTTCATTTCTCTCCATAGAAATACATACTGTTTTTCCTTGAAAATTGTAGTGTGGAGTTGGTTTTGTATGAGAACTTGATAAACTGCATATATCTAAAAACTGCTTTACTTACCTTTTCTCTAGGAAATGTCCCAGTGTGATATCTAGGCGTATCACAGAGTAGAAAAAGTAATCCATAAAGTAATGTAAAAAGTAGTCAAAAGTAATCTAACAGTAATTTCAACTGTATTCAAACCATTTACAAACCTGTAACAAAGTCATTTTCATTCAGCTTGCTTGTATTGTTCAACCTGCCTTGAAAAGTACCACTTACACTTACCTGTGACAGGCTTGCTTGGTTCTAGAAAATAAATATAACTAAATAATATTTTTATACAAACAAAATTGGTCTGAGTTCAGTCTTTGAGTGTGTAACATCATTTGCTGATTGAGTGTGTAAAACAAATGCTTAACACGACCCTCTGATAAAGCCTTACTGCTCGCCCACTCTACCACAAATAGAGAGTAAGGTGCTATCTACTTTTACCTCTGCCTACCTTTGGGGTTCCACTGGACTCGGTGCACACTATACCTCATTTTGGTATAGTATATACAGAGCCAGCTTCCTACACGATGTGGTTGTTCAGGTAGGCCAGGCCCATGTTCTGTAATGGTTTGAATGTGTGGGTGAGAAGCTTGAACTGTGCACACTTAAGTATCGGGAGCCACTGGAGCAGGTGTGGTAAGATATGTGTTCTGCGTGGAAGGCTGAGGATGAGTCTGGCCTCTGTGTTATGACTGGTTTGCAGTCTTTTGGTGACACGGTTTGAGTTTCCAGCGTAGCGAGTTTCCATAGTCCAGCCTGCTGATGATGAGGGCCTGGGTGACCTTCCTTCTGGTGTTACTCTGGAGCCATTTGAAAATTTTCCTTAGCATCTTCACGGTGTGGAAGCAAGATGCGGTGGTAGTGTTGACCTGGGGAGACATGTCTCGCTTGTTGTCGATGGAGATCTGAAGGTTTATTACTTGTGAGCTGTGGGCAGGAGTGGGTCCGCAGTCGGCTGACCACCATATGGAGTCCACGGAGAGAGGTGCTTTTTCCAAAGATCACTACTTCTATCTTTTCTGAGTTGAGGTTGAGACAGTTGGTCTTCATCCAGGTGGCCACTTCAGACATGAACGTAGAGAACTTGTTCACCGTCTTGAGATTTTTTCCTGAGATGGACAGTATTAGCTGTGTGTCCGTGGCATAGGGAAGAACATTGATGTCGTGTGCAGATGGGTTTGCGACCTTTACAACGCAACCTTTACAACGTGATACATTTACATCGCGGTCATTACTACACAAGTCGTTACAACGACTTGCGCTGGATGGCGCTGTACACTAAGGAATAGTATGATATACTATTCCAACACCTTCCCTACTGTTACACACACTGGAGTTGGAATAGTAAATCATAGTATTCGAAAGTCCAGAGCCTCCAGCGCAAGTCGTTGTAACGACTTGCGTTGTAAAAACCGCGATGTAATGTACCGCGTTGTAAGTGAACACGTTGTATCGTCACATATCCGTGCAGATGATCTTAGCCAGTGGGGTCATATAAGCGTTGAAGAGGGTAGGGCTGGGTGATGAGCCTTGATGTACTCTGCAGATGAGTTTTCGGGTTTGAGAGGAGTATGGGGTCAGCTTGACTGTCTGGGTTCTGCCATCAGGAAGGAGTAGATCCAGCAGAGGGTCGTTTTTTGAATGCAAATGTTGTGTAGCCATTTAATGAGAATGGGGTGTGAAACAGTGTCAAATGCTGACAAGAGGTCAAGTAGGAGGAGGGCCACCATTTCTCCTCTGTCCAGGATCGCGGAGGTCGTCTGTCGTTGAAAGGAGCGATGTGGTTAGGTCTGAATCTGGACTGCGTGGTGTCAAGGAGGTGGTGGTTGATGAGGTGGTTGTTGAGGTGTCTGTTGACGGCTTTCTCTAGAACCCTAGCCAGGTAAGGTAGGAGGCAGATTAGTGAGTAGAGTGTGAATTTGGCGGGGTCCGCTGAGGGTTTCTTCAGTAGGGCAGTGACAGCGTTGTGTTTCCAGGCCTCCAGGAAGGTGGCTGCATTGATGGAGGCACTGAGGATGAGAAGGAGGACTTCGCTGATGGGTGTGAGTCCTTTGTTGACAGCGTAATGGGGGCACTGGTCTGATGGGGCCCTGGAGTGGTTGGAATTCATGGTTGCGGAGACCTTGTTTGTGGTGATGGTGGCCCATGTGTCCAGGGTTCGTTCTCCAGCTGATACTGGGAGGCCTGTAGTGAGGTTGACGGGGTCTATGCTGTGGGTTGAACTTGTCATATATGGATGTAATCTTGTTGCTGAAAAAGTCAGAGAGCTCACTGTAGAGGTCTTGCGGGGTGATGTTGCTGGCGTTCGCTGCAAACGTGGTGAAATCTCAGGTGATGGAGAAGATTTCTTTGCAGCTGTTTGTGCTGGCGTCGATGTGACCTGCGACTGAGTTGGGGGTCGATGAGGTCTTCTCGATGCGACCTGAGAGGGCTACTCACGTTGTGTTCCCAATATGTTGGTGGGAGCACCTCAGGGCAGATTTGAAGACGTTATTGTACGCAGTGTCTTGGCTCAATCTCCATTTGCGTTCCAGTTGCTTGCAGTGCCATCTCATCATCCTGAGTTCTTCAGTGTTCCAGTTGGCTTGTGTTGGTGTTCTTGTGGTTTTGCAGTGCTTGAGGGGTGCCCTCAAGCACAGGTGATGATCCAGTCATTGAAGAATTTCTTGTCTTCTGCTAGGTTGCCTGTTTGCTCAGGGTAGTGCTTGGAGAGGGCAGTAGCCCAATCCTTCTCTGTTCTTCCACAGCAGCAGGCAAGTCCCGAGATGGTCAGTCTTCTATGCTATCGGAAGGTGATGTTGTAGCTAATTAGGGCATAGTCTGTCCAGGTGATGGGAGATGGTTTGTTGACTGTGATGTTTCTGAAGGAGGTAAAGGCAGGATCCAGGAGGTATTCAGTGGCGTGAATGGGTTGAGAGACATGTTGCGTGAGGCCGAAGTTCATGAGGCTTTCGAATATGGTGACTGAGTTGGGGGTCGATGAGGTCTTCTTGGTGAAAGTTCAAGTCTCCCAAGAGGATGAAGGTGCTCGAGTCGTTGACAAGGGGTGTGGTGAAGTCTGTGATGTTGCTGCCTTAGTTGGTATGGGGTTCTGGTGATCTGCAGACGAGCGTTCTGCACAGGGTGGAGGTGGCTGTGATTTGCAGCTTGAAAGTGAGGTGCTCTATGTGCGAGTTGCAGTGCCAGCATAGATGGTGCACCTTATAGTGTCTTTGAATACAATTGCAATTCCTCCTCCAGGCTTGTGTTGGCCGTCTTTTCTGATAATCTTGTAACCAGGGGAACATGGCTGTGTGGAGGCTGGGTTAAGCCAGGTTTCCATAAGGAATAGCGAGTCCGGGTGTGGTTTTTCAGTAGGTCCCATACCTCCGTAACATGTTACTTAGCATTGGGGAGTCGGTGGTGGCTGGTTCGAACGTGCTTGGCGGGTGGGGTGCTGGGTGCTGTTGGTGTGGGTGTCGTGGGTCCTGGGATAGTGGGAATGAAAGTTCATGTGAATCTGCAGGAGGTGCAGAGAATGTTCCCTCTGTGTTGTGTGGTGCGGAATGGCAGCAGTGCGGCGAGCAGTGTCCAGGTTTGAGGGAGTGGAAGGCTGCGGTGGGGGAGGATTGGGTGAGTGGAGGACCAGGGTTACTGGCGCGGTCCAAGCACAAACATGTTTAGATGGGCTTTCTTTTGGTGCACCTGCAGTGCCAGCACTGTGTCTGTACTGCGACTGCCATTAAGTAGGTCCTGGAATTGGGGAGGAGGGCAGGGTGTTGTGTGGTGGACGAGGGAGAGAGAGGCATGAGAGGTGGGAAAGTAGGAAAGTAGGAGGAGGGAAAGGTAAGTGGTGCTGGGGGAGAGAAAGGAAGGGATGTATGGGCATAGGCAGGGGAAACAGAAAAAATGGCACAAACAGGGCAGAAAACGGAAAGTCACACAAAGGTGAGCAAAACAAGAAAGAACGCAGGGCAGAAAGACAAAAGACAAAAAAGGTACAGAGAGTAAATAGAAAACAGACATATAAGAAATAAAACAATAGGGGGAGAAGGACAAATAAGGCACAGAGAGAAAATAGAAAGCGGGCATGAATGTGACAAACAATAGGGGCAGAAAGACAAATGAGGCACAGAGAGCAAATTGAAAATGGGCACATAAGAGAAAACAATGGTGGTCAGAAACGGGGTCATAAAGACAGTTAAGATACAAAGAACTAATAGAAATGGCCGCAAAAGAGACAAACAACTGGAGCAGAAAGATAAAAAGGCACAAAGAGCAAATAGAAGTAGGCACAAAAGAGAAAACAACCATGGCCAAAAAACAGAAAGGCGCAAGAACAAGATGCTCGAGTGAGAGAGGAGATCAAGCGAGAATGAGAGAGAGCAAGAGAGAGGGAATGTGAGAGAGAACAGACAGGAGTGGAGCAAGGCAGTAGCCTCACTAGCTTGGTCTGTGAGAGATATCCCTGGTCGGAGGAGCCAGGCGGAGATAAGTTCTTGGGCGGGGACTAGGGCTATCAAGCTGCTTCCAATGGGATGGAATCCTGACAGTTAGTTTCTTCCAGATCTACTAAATGTATTGGGGAAAGCATGATTTTTGCCATTAAATAGCATGCTATGTGTACATTAAGTCAAATGAAAAACATAGTTTAGAATTGCTTGATGAAATATGGTCCCATCCTAGTTACCCTTTTCCAGCCTAGCAGAACTGTCTTGCCATTTGCTACCACTGGATTATATTAAAACCAACAGGTCCCTTGTCATCAGGATTGGGCATATTAAGGAGCATATGGGTTCTCTTATCCATTACTCAGAAAAACAAACTTCTGAAAAGCCAGGTTTTGTATCTTTCCTAAACCGAAAGGATTTGGGTATCCGAGTATGGTGTACTGTTTGGCATCCCACAACAAGGTGCCTGTAATGAGGGGAATTCTCAGTTTAGCTGATTTCCAAATTGTCTCAGGACTTTTTGGTTTGAAAAACTGGATTCTGACTTACAGTTCAGTGGTAACTGGAAATCCTAAACATTTTTAAGGCAATTCTAAATACTGAGGAGAATCTACCAGCTGAATTTCTTCCATCATAAGGACAGTACTGTGGAGGAAATTTTGCTGATGGCCTCCACTTCCTATTTAGCATATGCTCCAAAAATATTGAGAATTTTGAGTTACCACCAAGCTCCAAATCAGGCATTAGTTGTGCTAATGGTGGCTTTTATTAAACACAAATTCTTTGACTTAACTGAAGAGGCTTTGTATACCAGTGTTAAAGTATTAAATTGGACCGGAGCCACCCACACATCCAGTGCTACATGCAATCTTGCAGATGGGCCCGGGACGTCACTTAGTGACATGGATATATAAATCGGTGCGTGAGCTGGGCGCGATCTCCCTCACCCCTCTCCGTGACAAATGGGAGGAGGAATTCCAGAGGCCCCTCCACGACAAAGAATGGGAACGAGCCCTGGGGTTCCCAAAAAAGGTGTCCCGGAATTACCGGTTCAAAAACATACAATATCACATTTTACACCGCGCATATCTAACCCCCGAACGCCTCCAACGCTATTACCCCGACACGCGCTTTACTTGCCCTCGGTGTCCGGAACCGGGTGCGTCCTTTATCCACATGTTTTGGGGTTGCCCAGCACTCCACTCATATTGGGCTGCGATTCATGCTACCTTGCTAGAGGTCACGGGACTTACAGATCTTAATACATGGGAGGCCTGCGCGCTAGGCATCATCAGGCGCCGTAAGCAACAGAAAGTAGAGACGAGTTTTGCCGCCCTGGCGATCCTGCTTGCCAAAAGATGCATAGCCATGCACTGGAGAGCCCCGGAAGGGCCGCCACTTGAGGCCTGGAGGGGTGCGTTAAGCAAGTGGGGGGCCGCAGAGGAGGAGCTGCTTCGATCGGAAGAGCTGCGAGGAATGCGTAAACATCACATCTCCATGCAATGGGCGACATTACTCCATGCATCCAAACACCATGCAGCAGAAGACCCTCATGCGCAGGCCACCCCTCCATCGGCAACAGGGGTACCCCGAGAGAGCGCACAGCATGCCACCCCTTAGCAGTGACCCCTAATCGTGGATAGATTATAACCTGCACGCGTCAAGCAACTTACACAACACACAGGCGCCCGCGCCCCACACCCTGCGCTTCCTGCATTCAAACTGACACCAGCTTCTTGACCTCTCAGCCCTCATTACAGCGAGCCAATTTCCATGCAGTGAATCCCAGTTTGAGTTACCCTAATTGTTGAGTTATGTTCCTTACAGTCTTTAGGCACAACTCGAGGTGGTTTATAGCACCAATACAATAGGTCAGCACTACAGGGACAAAACAGCATACAGATTGTGACTTAAAATCGGATGTAGCTCAACAACATATCAACTCCAGTAACAAAGACTTTTAAAGTGGTCGGATGTATGTTCATTCCTACTGTCATAATCTCTCCGAAATGTACAGTATGAGGAATCTGTATTGAAGTGTTTCTCATTAAACTGTTAAGCTGTAAGTACCCTGCATAACAATAAAATGCCAATAAAAAGAGTTTAAAAAAAAAAAGTATTAAATTGGACGTGTTCCTGAAAGGTTGCTTCTCTAAGCTCTGGCTCACTTAGGGAGAACACTGCACTAGTCAGTATTGTTATTTCCATCAGAACGTTCTCAGTACATTCTTCGTTTTTCATGATGAAAGCATAAAGTTGCTCACATAGTCACACAGATAAAGATTACATCAAAGTGACATTCTAAATCAGGGGTCTTCAAACTTTTTTTCTCTAGCCCCCCCTCAACCCCTCCCCCCCTCCCCACCCCAAAGCAAAAACTTTGAAGTTGGGCCCCTTCTCCAAAACTTTATGGCAAGGTTTTGGGGCGCGAGAGGGCTGATCACAGGGGGCAGGATTATGGGATCATTTTAGGGGTGCTTTTCTGTAGCTCGTAATCCTCACTAAATGTAAGACATAAAAAAGCAGCTGCATCAAACAAAAACAGAATTAACCAAAAACACTACTCCCTATAATTGATGTGCTGTGGGCAACGATGTAACTCCACCTGCTGCACTAATGATGGCTGTATCCCTGATAAGCAGCCTACCTCCTCTTCTTCTTCTTCTTTTGACTCCATCCCCATCATGCCTGACCATCACTTTAATCTTGAAACAAGCTCTGTCTCTTTCTGAAGAAAAAAATTAGATACTGCATGTTGCGCCCCTTTTTGCGACAAAGGTGCCATCTGCCCTAACGCTAGAAAGGAAAATGAGCGCCCATGCCCACTTTTTATAGTAAAACATTCATAATTGTGCTGCTGTGGGCCCCTCGGGCCCTGCTACTGCCTTGCAAAGCAAGCTGTCACCTCTGCACTAATTTAATAACATGGGCTCCCATCTCTCATCCTCCCTCTCATCTATCTGATGCCCAAATCATGTTTTCCTCTGCTTCAGCAGGCTGTCTTACTCTGTCCACTCAATGGGGCTATCACTTCTAAGTCAGATGCCCAAAGTAGGCTTTCTGCTGCTTTGATGAAAAAAAACACAAACAAAAACACGTCTAGCCCCCCCTCTTCCTGTATTGCTTGGGCCCTGTTCCGTGCGCAGTAATGGCGACCTGGCCTCTAGTGCTACCAAGGAAAACACATCCCACATCCTTTTTGAGACATAGTAAGACTGCCATACTGCGGTCCAGTGGCCACTCACTGAGGCTAGTGGGATGGGCTCCTGTGCTCTGAAGCAGAGAGAGAGGGATAGAGAATTAAAGAAGAAACATGCCTTCTCACCAGGGTGCCTGTTACCTGAAAGGAATGTAAATGTGTGCAAATTGTTTATCACCAAAAATAAGGACTGCTTTTGGAGGCAGTATAAGTTTAAACAATAGGCATCACTTGAAGCTCATTGTGACAAATATTAATTCTTTTTGAGAGGTAATATATGTGTCCATTAAAAGGAGTGCGCCCTTTTAATGGACATATAATTATACAATTCACTATTCCTCACAGCACCAATCAAGATTTACTTCTGCGACTCTCTGCCCACACACACAGACATAGATATGCAGTGTTTGCATTATCGAACTGAAGGTTTTATAAGATAAACGGTATGTTTCTCTTTGACTAGTTCAACTTGAATTTATTTTTTATTTGAGGGTTGTGCGTATTATTTTTTATTCAGTTACCCGAAGGGGGAAAAAAAACAATAAAATGCTGAACATTTTCCTCTTTTTAACCACGTCTATGATCCCGTGTCCAGACTCGCATGCCACTGATCCAGCGCTAACAATAAAAATTCTTCTCCTATATGACTCGGTCATCCAGGTACAACTATCTCTCCAATACACAGATTATATCCATATGACGGTGGGGCCCATTGACACCGCATATATATTCACTTACTCATTTATTTCCCTGGATTACCTCCGTCCTTAACCTAGGAGAAAAACGATTTGCTGGAAGGAGATGGGATACCTCTTTTTAACACGACATAATGTTTCTCATTGCTTTTAAGGTATTCCGCTCATTGGTCGATGGACCAACTAGTAGGAATCAGTTGATGGTGATTAAGACCAGCTCAATCACAATAAACTCTTTAACATTTTACCTTAATTATTGAGCTAAAGAATCACTGAGTCATTTGTTTAAAGATAATAAAGTTTATATAAAGTTTTTAGAAACAATGCATAAGTTTAAGTTTATCACTCAGATTATTACATTTATCATCATTATAAGAATAAATTGAAAATACAATGCATACCTATTGGATGGAAGATAAAGTTTGTCACAGCAAGAACTCCAAAAGACCAATCTATCTGTCTTGGAAAATCTAATAGCTTTAAATGAAAAATCTATCAGGAGTAAAAAGGTTCTCCAAAAGCAACATCTTATACTCAACTAAAAATATAAAATAGCAGCATCAGCATCAGCTCGACAGCATCAGCAACCGCAACTTCACCCATCTACAGCATCCACTCTCTCCAGCATCTCACCTCTCCAGCATCTAACCTCTCCAGCATCTAACCCCTCCCCACCAAGAGTAGGTCTTCTTATACCCTAATTCTAGCTTACTGAATAAAAATGTTGCATCTCTATGGCGTGATTCTCTCTCATTGGTTCATTCAAGTCCATATACATTTTAATCAAACTTCCTTGTCTTAACCAGTTCTTTGTGGAATGTCCATGCTTGCATCGTTTCCCACAGTTCATGACATTACTCATCAGTTTCGATCAGTCCAATTTGTATCTTTTTCTGATACTTTTTAGATTTAACAGTTCCGTCCATTTATTCAGTTTGACTTCTCACGCTTCTTGCTGATCATCTTGGCACACATTTGCTCAGAAAGGTCACAATAGCCTTGACCATACTTCCATCTTAGGCTCTCAGCACGAACACGTGGTCATTCTTTTTCACAGCCTTTCTCCTTTTTCCCCACGGCTTCTTGGACATGCGTACTCTAGCTTATGGCGGCCATTTTATATCGCTGCTCAACAGGCCTAAGCGCACTATTTTCAAAGATAAACAAAATATTGTTAAAATAAAGAATATAAACCATTTCGTTTCCCTCCCGTCTTTCTACGTACCCCAATTAGGTATTACCTAGCAAAAAGCAACATATAAAGCCGTCCCTTACTTACCATCGCTTTATTTTGCCACCACACATTTTATTTTCAAAGCACAAATCATGCGTTTATTATTTTATTAGTACGCAAATATTAAATTATGTTATACACGTCAACAATTATAAGTAGATTAATTTGCACACAAAAATAGCGTGTTACCTTTAACCCTTTACATGTAACATACATTGTTGGTTATTTACTTAAACGAACATGTTTATTAATTATTTTACGAAAATTATTAGGAGGTTTAAAAATTTTCATTTATCCTGCTCCATCAACTCCCCCTTTGGTGATTTTTAATATCACCACAAAACCCAAGTTATACAATTTTCTCAGACAGCATATTTCTTTTATCCGTTTGCTTTTGTTAGTTTACACAACTGTATCCCTTTCAACTTGTCTCTTTGTCTTCTTGTACATGTTCTCTTTTATCTCTTCTAGCTCTATTTCACCCATTTCTCTCTCTCTCTCCTTGTTTATCATGTTTTCTTTTTCTATTTTATTCTGTCTTCTTCTTTTCTTTATACATGTAATTACAAGCTTCAGCACTAAAATTATTATTATTATCATGGTTGCTATTATTATAACTTTCCCTATTATTAATCCACTCATTCTTGTTAACCAATTTATTACTGAAGAAAACCCTTTACCAAGTTTTCCCAATGCACTTTCAACCTCCAGTGGAACAAGTTCTTTGTGCAAACTTGTAATATTCGATTATATACTTTTGTATATTTTCACTTTTATCTGGAATGTAAGTGCAACAATGTTGGACTTTCAGCATTCCACAGACTCCACCCTCTTTTGCCAAAAGAATGTCAAGGGCAAGTCGATTTTGCATCACCATAGCTCTCATGGCAACCATCTCGGTATTTACCATCAAGAACCCTCCAGCAGTATCTGTAGATAAACGATCTACCACTGTGGATAATTTCCGAATTTTAAATGCATTCAAAGATATTCCCACTGCTGGTATCAATGCACCAAAAATATCACCTACTATTTCTGAAAAACTTTCCCTTTTTCTACGTGTAAAGGTATTTATCATTTTGTGTGTTCCTTTCTCTTTTCTATCCATATGAAAAATCTTTGGAAAGACCAGGCCTAAATAACATGACCCATACCAATGGTCCGGCAACCTGTAATAAGCCCTATTACCGCAAACATAATAGATCCCTGGAAATATTGGATCTTTTCCCCCTTTGAATCCCCATCCGCCTAAAATTTGATAATTGTCATGGCAAATACTGGAACCCACAAAATAATTGTCATATCTTGTTTTATTTCTTCTAATGCACAACCTTCCCTGTTGGGGCCAATCCAGAGTCATAGCTGCATTTGTCTTTTTCTTGTCATGATTGTCTTCCTCAAACGCCCAAAGAGGTGTTTTTGTCTCTTCTATCACTTTTCTTTGAAATTTCACTCTTCTTTCTTCAACCATCTCTAAAAATACTTTTTCTTCCTTCTTTAACTCACAGGTAAGGTTGTTTTTAACTATATTATCTAATGTTAAAATCTTATCTTCTATAAAATATTCACCAAACGTTTTTCCCTCTTTTATTTTGTTTAGCTTGGGAACTACAGAAACTTTCGCAAAAATCTTATCTATGTCAGTGTAATAATATTCTAATCTACCTGTTTTATAAAATAAACTCGCTAAAACGCTACATGTTATTCCATACGTCAAAGGAAGGTGATGATAAGTCACACCCTCTGCTACAGACGCAGGCAATTGCATACAAACATAGCAATCTCTTACATCCATTGTTTCTACATACTCATATAATAATTTAGTAAAAACATTCTTTGAAAAATCTGTTATTGATTTGTCTTTATGTAACTCTGCACTACTTTTTAATATAACTGGTTCTTGAGTGTTAGCTCCTTTTTCTTTCTCTGTGTTATTAGACGTTTCTACTACAGCTAAACTAATTGGAATAGTGATTGCTAAAACCACCCATACTGTCATTAATAATCCTGTACAAAAGAAGCACATCTTACACCATCTACTTAAAAACTCACATTTACATTTTCTATCTCTAGTATCCTCCATTTTGTTTTATAACCTTATTTATTTATTTTCAAGAAAATTGTGTCACTACACCTCAGAAATGACTTATTAGCCACTCTGCACTCCAATGTTTTTGTCTTTGCTTGGTACTTTCTTTTAATTCTTTTCAGAATTCTTTCTTTGTCAAATCCAGTATTTTGTCAAATCCGGTAGAAATTCGTCAGATCCAGTGTTTTGTCAAGTCCGGTAGAAATTGTTTAAATTTCTTCAAGTTTGTTGCACCTCACCTTCACCCATTAGGTTTCTTTGTTCTGGGTTCTCGTGAGTGTTCTTTTCTTCTTTGATATCAGTCAAAGCAAGATACAACCATTCAGGCGATCTATACTTCGGATTTACCTTCTTTACTCTTTTCGTTTTCTGCAGGTGTTTTCCACCTTGTTTTTCTTGCTCTTTCTGACTTGTTATTTCATTCACTTGTTCAGCACTTTTTCCATCTAACCTTATGATCCTGTATCTTAATTTTCTTACTTCGTTGGGCCAATTGTCTCCTTTTCTTGGCCTTTTTGCCTCACTTTCTTTTCCCTCTCTTTCTGTTTTCCAATTCCTTTTTCTTGACTCTAGTTTTTGGTTTCTTTCCTCTCCACTTTCTTCAGACTCTGTTTCAGTTTTTTCTTTATTGTCTCTTATTTTGAATCTTATAATTTCATTTTCTTCCTCTACTTGTGGTTCTTTTCTTATCTTCCTTCGTTCACCTATTTCTGTCCCTCCTCGAGGTTCTTCCGAATTTGTGTCAATCTCTCTATCTGCTTTTAAATTTCCCTGTTCTTTTGTTTGGCTATCTGTCCCTATTGCTCCTCGGGGATCTTCCGATTTTTCTAACTTTCTGTTTGAAACTCTCCCTTCTTCATCTATTAATATTATCTCCGAAGGATTTTACCACAACTTGTACTTGGTTGCTCACTGTTACTATCTTCGTGCTCAGTTTCTTCTCTTATGCTTTCAAATTTCCAATTTCTTTTCAGAATTTCCTCACAATCCGAATGATCTGTATCAGATTCTGAACTGGTATCTGATATTTCCAGATGTCGACTCACATGTCGATCTTCAAGTTCTGGAACTTCAGCTATTTCCTCTACTTCTTCTGTCGTTGCACTTGTAGTTGGGTCTTCCAGATGTCGACTTACAGGTCGATCTTCAGATTCTGGCACCCTGTTTGTTTCTTCTTCTGCTTCCGATGCTGAACTGTTATCCAATACTTCCAGATGTCAACTCACATGTCGATCTTCAGGTTCTGGAACTCTGATGGTGTGACTGGCATGCACCCAGTGTTTTACTCCTGCACATTTGACTGCAGTGGTTGTCACCAGGATCACTTGTCGTGGTTCGTCCCAGCGAGGAACCAAACAGTTTCTTCTCCTGTGGACTTTTATGCGGACCCAATCTCCTGGATTCAAGTCGTGAGCTGGTTTTCTTTCAAGAGTGGTCGCATCCGGTCCAACCTGATGAAACACAGAACGCACCACATCAGCCAATCCTTTGCAATAATCCAGCACCAGATCATCAGTTATAGTCAGTAGTTTGTTGACAGGTACATGTGCTTGTCTCATTGCTCGTCCCATATTTATCTCATGGGGACTGAGTCCAGTTTTCCTTTCCAGAATACTTCTGATTGTCATTAAAACTAATGGCAAGGCATCTGGCCATTTGAGTCCTGTAGCTTGACACATTTTTCCTAACCTGTTCTTAATTGTTCCATTCACTTGCTCTACTATTCCAGAAGCCTCTGGTCTGTATGCACAATGCAGTTTCTGTTTCATACTAAGTGCTTCACAAATTAGCTTAATTAATTCATTTTGGAAATGTGTTCCTCTATCTGTTTCAATCGTGACTGGAAAACCATACCTCGGAATGAATTCTCGCAGCATAAGTTTTGCTACCGTGATTCCATCATTCCTTCTGGTTGGGTATGCTTCCACCCAATGGGAAAACAAACAGACGACTACGAGGACATACCTTAGTCTGTTGCTCGGGGGCATTTCGATAAAATCCATTTGCATTCTAGTGAACGGACCTCCTTCTCGTCCTATTGTTCCTAGACTCACTACTGTCTTCCTTCCTGGATTTAACTGTTGACAAATAAGACATCTTTGACAAAGACTCTCAGCTATGGCTCTGAATTTTGGATTATACCATGTTTGTCTAAAAAGTCTGATCATTGAATCTCTCCCAATATGGGCTTGTCCATGGTACATCCGTGCCATGTCAGAAATCATGCTATCAGGCATAACTGGTCTTTCATCTCTGTAAACCCAAACATCATTTTCCTCATGTTTTCTACATCCTGCTTTTATCCATGTATCTTTTTCCTCATCATCTGCTGCTTCCTGTAACTGTCTCACCTCATCCCATGTCTCAACAGGGTTAGTAAAAAGCAAAGGCCAAGAAATATGCTCTCTCTCTCGGTTCCTATTCAAACAAACCACATTCTTTGCACAGTACTGTGCAATCTCGTCAGCATATTTATTGCCGACAGTTATGTAGTCTTCCCCATTTTTATGTGCATTGCACTTCACAACAGCAATCTGTTTAGGCAGCTGTATCGCCTCAAGCAACTTTTTCACAAAATCTCCATTTCTAATTGGCGTTCCTGCAGATGTCAAGAAACCTCTTTGTGACCAAATCTGACCGAAATCATGCACCACTCCAAAGCCGTACTGGCTATCTGTCACAATCGTAACCCGTACATTTCTTCCCAACTTGCATGCTTGAATCAGAGCTACTAGTTCTGCGACTTGGGCAGACCGTATCCCTTTCAGACAAGATGCTTCCATTACAGTTGCTACTGTGCAAACTGCATATGCTGCACTTAGAACTCCATCATTCGTTCTCAAGCATGAGCCATCCACAAACAGAATATAATCTGATTCCTTTAAGGGCTCATCTCGTATGTCTGATCTTGGTTTTGTACAATATTCAAGCACATTCAGACAATCGTGATCTACTTCATCCATTTCAATCACACTCTCTTCATCTGGCAATGATGTCGAAGGATTCACATTCATACATCTGTCAATGGTCACATTATCTGCACTCAAAATTACTTTTTCATACCTAGTCAGCCGACTATGTGTCATGTATTGGGTTTTCGTTCTTGTCAAGAGAATTTCCACAGAATGGGGAACATATACTCTCAGTGGATATCCCATCACTATGCCTTCACTCTGTTCCAGACTCACACAAGTAGCAGCAACTGCTTTCAAACATCCAGGCAACGCTTTCGCTACAGGGTCTAAAACAGCTGAAAAATATGCAATGGGTCTTTTCATGGTTCCATGTCTCTGTACCAAGACTGAAAATGCACATCCATCTCTTTCACTGCAATAAAACTCAAAATCTTTCTCATAGTCAGGCATTCCCAATGCTGGAGCTTCACACAATTTCTTTTTCAGCTCTCTGAATGCTTTTATTTCTTCATCATTCATTTCAAAAGGATCTTTAACATCCTTCTTTGTCAGTTTTTGCAACGGTTTAGCAATCAACGAAAAACCGCTTATCCATTGTCGACAATATCCAACCATTCCCAGAAACATTCTTACCTCTCTTTGCGTCATTGGAGCTCTCATTCCTTGAATCATCTTTATTCTTTCAGTCGTTACCTTTCGCACTCCTTTCTCAATTTTATGCCCTAAATATTGGACTTCTTGTTGACAAAACTGCAATTTTGATGGGGACACTTTATGTCCTCTTTTTGCTAAATGATTCAGCAAAGCAATTGTATCATTGACACATGCTTCCTTCGTTTTTGATGCCACCAGTAGGTCATCAATATACTGAACCCATCACTGACTTTTCTGGCATTTTTAAATCTTCCAAGGATTTCTTTAGAATCTGATTAAAGATTGAGGGGCTTTCTGTGTACCCTTGAGGAATTCGGCACCATGCCAAAATACGCTCTCCAAACCTAAACGCAAATAATGGCTGGCTATCTGGATGCAATGGAATAGAGAAAAATGCATGACATAAATCAATTACTGTGTACCATTCAGCTTCACGTGGAATCTGATATAGAATCACAGCAGGGTTCGGTACTATTGGGCAACAAGGCACTACAATTTTGTTTACCTTCCTCAAATCCTGTACAATTCTATATGTTCCGTTTGGCTTTTTCAGTCCCATTATTGGCGAATTACATGGACTGCTCATTATTTCTTTTAGAATCCCTTGTTCAATCATTTTATTTATTACTGGCGTTATTCCTTCAATTATTTCTGGTGTCAATTTATACTGGGGCGTATTTGGGTAACTCGTTCCCTCTTTTACGGTTATTTTAACAGGATCAACTTCTTTCATTAATCCTATATCTTCTCCTGTAAAGTCCCACACTTCTTCTTTCACTGTCTTTTTCAGTTCAATTGGGATTTTCTCTGCATCAAATACAGGAAACAAATCATTTACTTCTGGTTCTAAATTCACCAGTGTCATTTTATACAATACATCTTCATCTGGGGTCTGAAATGCAATTCCATCTGGAGTACAATAAATAGTGCAATTCATTTTGCACAATAGATCGCGTCCTAATAGGTTCACGGGACTACAATCGCATACCACAAATCGGTGCATTTCACTAAATGGACCAATCTTTACCTCCACTAACTTAGTAAGAGGCGTCTTAATTTGCTGATTCGAAACTCCAACTACTTGGATATGTTCACCTGAGAGAGGAAGGTTTGGAATTTCCACTGACCTAACAGTAGAACGGGTAGCTCCAGTGTCCACAAGGAATGTTACATTTGCACCATTCACTTCTCCATCCACAAATGGACCAGACTGATCTACCTCTAGAGTTGCGCCAAGCACGCACTCTTCCCCCTCTCCTAGGCACCGTCAGAAACTTTCATCCATTTCATCCTCATCCTGTCGTAACCAATATTGAGAAATGGCAGCTGCACGCGGCAACTGTGTTACCTGCTCTCCTCCGTAGAATCCTGTTTCTGCACTGTATTTCTGTTGGTTAACACTCTTGGGAAGTGGTGGTTGTGGCACCTGACTCTGTTGAGTAACTACCTCACTCTGCACCTGTGAATTTAATGATTGATTTTCCACATTAAGTTTTGGAGGAAATTTACACTCGTTTCTCCAATGCCCTAGCTTTCCACAGTTGTGGCATGGCCACTTTTTCTTTGCCTCATCTATACTCATTTGTCCTTTTCCTTTACCTATATTTGGTCGAGATCTAGCCTGTCCTGCTTAATTACCTGTATTACTCAATTGAGCTTCTTGCTTCTCTGCAACTTTCACCTGTGCCCACATGGCTTTCTCTTTCAATTTACGCGGTCTACTCTCAATATCATCACTGCAATACTTAGCATATCTCAAAACCTCATCAACTGTGCTATTCTGCCAGCAAATCATATGCTGCTTAATCACACTTATCTCCGGTTTTAATCCATACACAAATCTATATACAAAATGACTCATATCCTTCACATTTAGTGACTCATAGCCACTATACTGTTTAAACACTAACAACAGCCTTTCATAATAAGCATGCATTGATTCTTTACTTTCCTGCGTGGTTCTGTCTATTTTTACCCAATCTGTTTCTTTAGGTGGAATCTTATTCTTCAAAAAGGTAATTACTTGATCATACTTTCTCATCACTTCTGGTCCTGGCGCTCCTGTTTTAGCATCCCTTGGATATTCTACAGTTGGCCAATCAATAGTAATCTTATATTCTGTCCACAAATCAGCTGGCACTACTATATCAAACAATCCATCCAAGTCTATCCACAACACCTTTGAAACTTTAACAAATCTCTCCACTTGTCTGTACCATTCTACTGGCTTCTCTCTCAACTTTGGGAAGTCATTTGTAAATGACAGTATATCCTGTCTAGTCCATGGAACATGCACATAACTACCTCCTGGAGTCTCTCTCATCGGGTACTCCCTTACAACTGGTTCCTTATCTGTCACTGCAAAAGCCAAAGATGCTTTATCTGTTACTTTCTCATTCTTTTTTATCCATCTACTTCTCCATCTATCCACATCACCCCATTATCTCAGTAAAACAATTAATTCTTTTATTTGGGTCAATCTTCCTGATGTGTTCAGATTCTCTATATCTTTCTCACAAAAATCTACTCTGTATGGTTTCTGCAACGTTCTCACTTTTGCAAATTCTACTCCTAGTTCACTTGCTGTCTCTTCTAATTTGTCATGTAAATTTCTAGCTCTCCATGTAAGACTTTTGCACAAAAACATAATCTCATCATCCTGATAATTTTTTATTTTTCTGTACCAATCGTTCCTAAAATCAATTCTTCCATGTCTATATTTAACCTAATTACATCTAATGGTTTTACTTCTGTTTCTTTCGTTTTTAGCGTTTTCATCCATTCATTTAACTCATCTGGAGTCGGACCTACAGGCGTACTATTTAATTCTATCCAATTGTTACTTCTTTCTGGTGTCCCTGATGCAGACTCCGTTACCATGGGTATTCTCCTGAACTCATTCTTGTTTATCGTCAAATTAGTAGGTGGGCTTGGTCTATAGGTACTAACCAAATGGTGTGCACCTTCATTATTCAGTTCCATCCCTTCTCTTTTTCTTTGCAAATGTGAATTCATGGGAATCACTAAAGAACGTTCATCAATTTTCTGATTCTCAAAAATTGGCATTACTGGACCTATCGTTACTGGTACAGTTACAGCTTCCATATTCTTTGTCAATTCTCTTATTTTCTCAGTCAATTCTCTTGTGGTTTTTGCTAATTCAGTTGCATTGTCACTTTCTATCTCTTCATTTTGTGAAGTTTTTAATTGATCTTGTGACCTATTTATCTCATCTCTTCGTTCGGGATTTTTATTCCTCCCAGTTTCTATTGGCGGTGCATTAGGTGTCACCACCGCAGAAGTCTGTTGGTATGGAGGCGGGTTTCTGTTTAAAATATCTTCCAGCAATTCATCGTCCGTTTCACTACCACCACACCCATACTTTTCTATAACTACATGTTTCTTTTTCTCTGTACACTTTCTCTTTGCTTCTTCCTCCACTGTAAAAGCTGGAAACAAACCTCCTGTCATATTAGCACATCTCCAACGCTTTAATCTGTCCTCATGATTTACTCCCCATAACCTTCCAGGCACAAACTCATGGTTCTTTAATCCTCTGAATCTCTCTCGTTCATACATCTCATCTTCCCATTCAGTTAAAGCTTCAAACTGTGTCGGTCTAGGTCTAGGTTCTAACAATGCCATCTTCTCTCTCAAATTCCGTAGTACAGCTACATTAAATGAACCATTCTCAGGGAAAGCCAATGCTCCATCATTCTTGGTATATTTTGTCCAATTTTCTAACCATATGCATGTATGATATCCATATTTCAGAATCATGTGCGAAGCTGGTGATTTCGGCGGAGGAATTATTTGTCCCTCTCTAGTCACTACCTTTTTGTCTTTCTTAAAGAAGTTCTTAACTTTCGACATCCACGACGTTTTCTCTCTACCATATTCATAATACGACATGATTCACAATCGCTTTTTCTCCTCAAACGATCCGCAATTCAACACTGTTCTCTATGCGTTATTCCAACCAATACTAGCGCGACTCACACTAATACTCCAATCACAAACTTCCACGTCACTAGTCTATTCGACCAATACTAGCGCGACTCACACCAACACTCCAATCAGAGCGGTTTCTGTCTACAGTGCACTGTCCAATCCCAGCACGGCTTTTGTCTACGTCAGTTCTGCTCCTGTCTCTGTATGACTAGCGCACTGTCCAATCCTAGCGCGGCTTTTGTCTACGTCAGTTCTGCTCTTGACCCCTCATTTACAAAATTTATCGGCAATTTCTTTTTCAACAATTCTTCATTAGTTACAACATTTAAAACACATTTCCATTGTCTGATTCACTAAACAAAAGAGATAGCTTTGTCCATTTACACAAGAATTCTGTATTTTCCAGTGGGCAGCGCTTACCTCTACCCTACCACAGAATTTTTCCGTTTCGCCGATAAAGTAGCACTTCCCTCTACCTTACCCTTCTTTCAAGCAAGCGGTAAACCCGTTTCTCTGGGGATAAAACACATGTGGAGACTATACTGCTCCTGAGAATTAAGGCCAGAGTTTCACAAGAAAACCGATCACTATTTCACTTACACACCTTTTATGCGGAAAATGTCCCTATCATAACACAACCTGTGTTATCACCAATATGAACTCAGACAATGCACTATTCCATGTGACTTCTCTTGCCACACGTGTTCCACTTCCTACTTCCCGGAAGCGTGAAAACTTACATATAACATAACGCGACTCAACATAAAGTGTTAGACATGAACTTATCAATAATCAATAATCACCAAACTAATCTATAGTAACCATAACTCTGCTACCAAGAAATCTGATCCAGCGCTAACAATAAAAATTCTTCTCCTATATGACTCGGTCATCCAGGTACAACTATCTCTCCAATACACAGATTATATCCATATGACGGTGGGGCCCATTGACACCGCATATATATTCACTTACTCATTTATTTCCCTGGATTACCTCCGTCCTTAACCTAGGAGAAAAACGATTTGCTGGAAGGAGACGGGATACCTCTTTTTAACACGACATAATGTTTCTCATTGCTTTTAAAGTATTCCGCTCATTGGTCGATGGACCAACTAGTAGGAATCAGTTGATGGTGATTAAGACCAGCTCAATCACAATAAACTCTTTAATATTTTACCTTAATTATTGAGCTAAAGAATCACTGAGTCATTTGTTTAAAGATAATAAAGTTTATATAAAGTTTTTAGAAACAATGCATAAGTTTAAGTTTATCACTCAGATTATTACATTTATCATCATTATAAGAATAAATTGAAAATACAATGCATACCTATTGGATGGAAGATAAAGTTTGTCACAGCAAGAACTCCAAAAGACCAATCTATCTGTCTTGGAAAATCTAATAGCTTTAAATGAAAAATCTATCAGGAGTAAAAAGGTTCTCCAAAAGCAGCATCTTATACTCAACTAAAAATATAAAATAGCAGCATCAGCTCGTCAGCATCAGCAACCGCAACTTCACCCATCTACAGCATCCACTCTCTCCAGCATCTCACCTCTCCAGCATCTAACCTCTCCAGCATCTAACCCCTCCCCACCAAGAGTAGGTCTTCTTATACCCTAATTCTAGCTTACTGAATAAAAATGTTGCATCTCTATGGCGTGATTCTCTCTCATTGGTTCATTCAAGTCCATATACATTTTTATCAAACTTCCTTGTCTTAACCAGTTCTTTGTGGAATGTCCATGCTTGCATCGTTTCCCACAGTTCATGACATTACTCATCAGTTTCGATCAGTCCAATTTGTATCTTTTTCTGATACTTTTTAGATTCAACAGTTCCGTCCATTTATTCAGTGTGACTTCTCACGCTTCTTGCTGATCATCTTGGCACACATTTGCTCAGAAAGGTCACAATAGCCTTGACCATACTTCCATCTTAGGCTCTCAGCACGAACACGTGGTCATTCTTTTTCACAGCCTTTCTCCTTTTTCCCCACGGCTTCTCGGACATGCGTACTCTAGCTTATGGCGGCCATTTTATATCGCTGCTCAACAGGCCTAAGCGCACTATTTTCAAAGATAAACAAAATATTGTTAAAATAAAGAATATAAACCCTTTCGTTTCCCTCCCATCTTTCTACGTACCCCAATTAGGTATTACCTAGCAAAAAGCAACATATAAAGCCGTCCCTTACTTACCATCGCTTTATTTTGCCACCACACATTTTATTTTCAAAGCACAAATCATGCGTTTATTATTTTATTAGTACGCAAATATTAAATTATGTTAGACACGTCAACAATTATAAGTAGATTAATTTGCACACAAAAATAGCGTGTTACCTTTAACCCTTTACATGAAACATACATTGTTGGTTATTTACTTAAACGAACATGTTTATTAATTATTTTACGAAAATTATTAGGAGGTTAAAAATTTTCATTTATCCTGCTCCATCACCACTCAGTAGTACAGTTCCCACACTCTTTTGATACACTTCAACTGCTGCATGTAAACGAAGACAGCCTGGAAACACGCCTCTCGCGCATCCAGACTATCTTCATTTGCAAGTAATTGCAGACTCATTTGCGCCCAGCGCTCCCCTTCCCGGAACACATCCAAGGCGAGACCCACAGTTTGAAGACTTCTAATAGAATGATACAACAAACTGGTTTGTGACATTCGATGAGAGTATAATGAACAATTAAATATCAAGATAAAATGTATATATAAGTATGAAAATAACCACTTTAATAAACAAGCATTTGCAATGCAATAAGTCTCGCATTTACGATAGTTTGAGCTATTGGCATTGTAAATGACAATGCCTTTTATTTATGTGTTGTTTTTAAAACAGATAAATAAAAGGCATTGTCATTTACAATGCCAATAGTTTAAACTCTCGCAAATGCGAGACCTATTGCATTGCAAATGCATGCCATAAAAATAAAAAAAGTGTTAGGAGAGAGCATGTGCTGCCTGCACAGCAGGCAGGACAAAGTTATTTGAGAAAATAGTGCTCGGAGGCTGTAATTAACACCTACCAAGTAACAACACACGTAACAGGGGTTGTTGCCATGGGAGGTTACAAAATGAGACAAGGCGGTACTAAGGAGGGACAACTAAGCCTATTGACTAATGAACAGCCACAGTTTACAGTGGACAATGACACAAGCCAATGAAAAATATGGGTGGAGAGTGGGCGGAGCTTCAAGTCCCTACCTGAATACAGCATGCTTCGCAGAGCAGCGCATGCGCTGCCCAGGCTCGACCTAAAAATGAACACATAGTCAGAAACAGCTGTGGGTGTTAATGATAATCTTGGCGTAAATGGCAGTTAGTCTCAAAATACTTTTATTGATTCACAATGCGTTGCTTATAAGATAGTATGTTTATAAATTAAGTTTATTTAAAGGATATTAGAAATTCGCAGATATGCAGAAAATACCACAAATGTTCATTGTACTTAAACTCAGGCTTGAGATACTCTTGGTGATGATTAAAATCAAAGTGCATTTATTAAAAGCTCTTAATATTAAAAAAATGACTGACTAATCGTCAACCAGATAAAATAAAACTTACCATATTCTTTCGATACGTTGTAGATGATAGGAATATGTGGTCGATCTGCAAAAATGTCACCTTGTTGAACAAAGACTTCCTTAATAGTCTGCAATCCACTCAACGTGACAAATCTTAAACTCCCCATGTCTGTACTGAAAATATCTCCATACTTTTCTGAAAGCTGAAAATTATTTTAGTAAGTATGATGGTTTATGAGGAAAGATCAAGTATAAAGGCTCTGCACCATAGATGACCTGTTTACGTCAAGGGTAGACATTTGCATTTCATGAGATCGCCCTCAGTTACAGCCCATATTATAAAATGACTAACACAGTACAATCCCTCTTGTGCTAACTCACTTTGGCATTGATTTCTGCTCCCAAAAGTAGGCATGGTGGCAATGACAGTAATGTTAAATTAGATGGCGGCTATCGGGATGGTGGCCAGGCATGCTTTGGGGAGTGCACTAAACTGGGAGCTCCACAGCACTTTCTAATGACTGGGGACTGCACCGCACAGGATCTACTGTCTGATGAGGGATGGCTGACTAAATAAGCCAGAGGTGGGACTGATCATTACTATTTGCAGGGGCGTAGCCTGGCTAGTAAGACCCGGGGGGGGTGACCTTCAGATTTTTCCAACAATCTTGCCGCTATATAATGTTAATCATTATATGAGAAGCAACGCTTGATGGGGGTTTAAGGGCCAGTGGAACGAGTAAGATTTGATTGTGAGGGGTTACTTAAAACACAGTATTATAACCATGTTTGAGTGAGTATTTAAATATCCCAGGTGAAATTCGACACACATCTTACCATACCCGATTGAAAGCTTCTATACCCAACTATTTTTTAAATAATACATTTATTAGGGAGGTGTTAGACCTGGCCCTTTTGACAGGTTTATCCCCAAACTTCTTGCTTTTTGCCTCATATTTTTCTGATCCTGTTTTTGTTGGCTATAGGATTCTGGGCACTTTACCACTGCTGATCAGTGCTAAAGTACATATGCTCTCTGTATAAATTGTGACAATGATTGGTTATCCATGATTGGCATATTTGATTTACTGGTAAGTCCCTAGTAAAGTGCACGGTGTGTTCCAGGGCCTGTAAATCAAATGCTACTAGTGGGCTTGCAGCACTGGTTGTGCCAACCACATGAGTAGCCATGTAAATGTATCTCAGACCAACTACTGTAGTGTCTGTGCACGCAGTTGTGAACTGCCATGTTGTCCTGGCAAGTGCACCCACTTGCCAGGCCCAAACGTTCTCTTTCCTTCCATGTAATTCACCCCTAAGGCAAGACCAGGGTACCCTCATGGGCAGGGTGCAGTGTATGTGAAAGGTAGGACATGTATTAGTGTGCGTGACATGTTCTGATAGTGAAATTCAGTGTATTTCATTTTTCACTGTTGAAAGGCTATCAGTCCCGAAGGGTTATAATTTGGGGTTGCACTGTACCATGTTTACATGTGTAACTTCACATAGGGACAAGATAGGAAAATGATGTTTGGACTCTCTGAACTCAGAATTGATTAACGCACCTTTTGGTAAAGGTGGTTTTTAAATCCTGTGTTTGAAAATGCCACTTTTAGAAAATGAACATTTTCTTACTTCACTGTTCTGTGTGCCTCTGGCTGTTTGTGTATTCAGCGTCTGGTGTGTGGGTGACAGGAGCGGAGATGTGCAGTCACTGAGGGGGGTTGAGGTGTGCCCTGCCTTGCCTGGGTGACTCAGCGCAGGGCTGAATAGACCTGGTCTGCATTTAAAGTTGTGGGAGGAGTGTTACTTACACCTGAATAGGCTGTGTCTCCTTTTGCACAATGCTGGCTCCGCCCCCTGTGGTCATGCTGCACCAGTGAATGCAGAACTGGTTTGGACTGGGTTCAGGGACCCTTGCCACAAAGAGAACAAAGACATTTTGGGGTATAAGTATTAGACCTAAAACCCCAGGACTTTAGATTATTTCCAGGAACAAGAGGACCCTGCCAAGAAGAAGAGTGAAGGACTCTGTGTGGAGCGCTGCCTTTTCTGAGTGAGGGGTGGGTTGGCCTGCAGTTGCTCCTTCTGTCTGTGGTGGAGGAAAAGGACTGACTCTTTTTGCCCTGCTGTTGTATCCTGCTTGGGATGGACTCTCCAAAGGCTTGTGTGTGCTGGCCTCCTGTTGAAAGTCTCGGGGATACAAAAGACTTCAGGAAGAATCTTTGTTGGGTATCAAAGGAACCTGCTTAGAAGAAGGGCTAGGAACTGTGTGAGGAGCGCTGCCCCAAGGTGTGTGGGGTAGGACGGCCTGCAGCTGTTGCTCCTGTCTAGAGTAGGAGAAAGTACTGGACTGTTCTTTCACCAAGTGGCAGAACAGCGAGTGGTGAGCACTGTTTTGTCCAGCTTAAAAGAAAACTAGCGCCGGGAAAGGTGTGCTTGTTTGAAACTTCCTGGGACTTTCACGTTATGGAAAATCTCCAACTTGCTTCTATGGTGCGAAGGATTACCGGGGGCCCTGGTTGCTGAAAAGCCCCCCTCTGCTTGTATTGCTGGGAAACCCCAGGCGCTTTACTGGCTGTGAAAAGAAAGTTGACGGGGCTGAACTTGCTGGGAAGCCCCCTCATGCTCCCTTCATCACCAATCCTTCGTGCCCCCTTTGCTCAGCCACGGCGTGCAGCAACAGAGACACCGCCCGCCGTGCCGGATCGTGAGGAGCTTGGCACTGACCTAGGAAACCCCGGGCGCTTTACTGGCTATGAAAAGAAAGCCGCCCGGGGCTGGACTCGTTGGGAAGCTGCCTCGTGCTTCCAGGATTGGCAACGACAGAGGCCTCGACCGCCCGGCCGGATCCTGCGCGGCAGGAGGCCCCCCTCCGTTGTTCCTGGCAACCACGCAGGAGCGCCGAAGGCGTCCAGCCGGTTGCCTTAGTGACAACGACCTGCTGGGGACATGCGCCCCAGCCGAATGGGGCCGAACAGCTGCGTGTCTCGCGGGCATCACCGGAGCGAGCCACGGCTCCTCCCCCGACAACACGGGCCCACTAGCAAGGCCCACGGATCTCACAGGAAAGAACGCCACATTTCACGCCGCAATTCAGGGGGCCCCGGAAAGGTCCTGCTTGGCCCCTTCTGCCCCAGCACAGTTGCGGCCACCGCAGTACGTGGGCTAGTGGCCCGACAGCCTTCAGCCGCAGCAGAGCACAGGTGCGCTGTGTTCGGGGCACGACACGGTGCAAGGCCCCAGTCAGGACCAAGCGCATTCACGCCTTCACCTGCCCTGCACCCAGGTAGTTACGGGGTATATTACACAGTATGCCTATGACAATTGCCTAGCAGGCAAACCACTTATGATTAGCACCTGCAGCCTCTCAATAATTACTGTAATGAATGTACCATTTTGCCCATGATACTTGTCTGGTTGGCAGAGTCAATTGTGATTTATGCCAGTGTGGGCTACATTTTGACATATACTGCCAAGTGCTTTATGACCTATGTAATGTAGTGACAATGGCCTGGTGGGCAAAGTGATTTGTGGCACCTTGTGGTTTATAGGCATTATTACAACAATAGCCTAGTGGCACAAGTGATTTGTGTAATTGTGGTCTAAATGTGTTTTGACTTACTACCACGTAATTTATTACCTTATGTGCACCTTTATGACAAGCGCCTAGTGGCCCAGCGATTTAGGTTCTGTGGTCTAAATGTGTTTTGCAGTGATTTATGGTCTAATGTGTTTTTATGTATATACAATACAAAGGATATATTTTTGATATAACCTTGTGTGCAGTCTCTTTTGTGATGTGCCTAGTGCGTCACTAGTGTGCGTGTGTTGCGCAAACGCTTTACACATTGCCTCTGGGATAAGCCTGACTGCTCTGCCAAGCTACCAAGGGGTTGAGCAGGGGTTATCTTGGATGAGTAACTCCCTTACCCTGACTAGAGTGGTGGGTTCTGTCTGGCTTAGGTGTATACCCTAGCCAACCAGAATCCCCATTTCTAACAGGGGGTGTAACACCCCCAAACAGCCCACCTGAGGCTACGCCCCTGACTGTTTAATTAGGTGTGGTTGCATAACAGACTGATAAAGGGATGCACAGCTTTGGATACAGTTAATTGCACCTCACTGTGTGTGGGCTTTGGTACAATGTACCTCTGATAAAAATACATTTAGCTGCAGTTCCATTTAGCATGCAAGAGACCCCATATTTAAACCTCGTATTTGTGGCAACAAAAAATGTTTAGGAAACCTAGATCATCTGGAGATACAGGGTAGATTCCATCCCTTTGCATCCTTAGTGGGAAGGCTTTAGGGCCTCCATCATAAATTCATAATCACTAATTTACATTTGGGGATAGCAGCACAACCCCATTAAAACAACAAGTGCTTGCTCAAGCCTAAAGCACACATCAAAGTGGATATTGAGCCTTGGCACCTTTTACCAGTGGTTAGCCTAGATACCCAAGCACAGGGCCGATTCTAGGATTTTTGGGGCCCCGGGCGAAGGGGAATGCGCGAGGCCCCTCTAATTTATATAAGTGACACCTTCAGGGCTCCAGAAGCTGCTTTGTGGAGACTCTTCCTGGGCCGCAGCTCCTCCTCCTCAGCCTTCTACAAGCACCTTTTTTTACAGCTCATATCGGGCTGAAGGTGTGAGAATTGCTTGTGGGCTGGAAGTTAAAACTGTGGGGACGCTAAAGTGTTGACAATGGACGTCCCGCAGTGTCTCTGAATGGGCAGCCTGGCAGGAAGCCTAATTGCAGGACAAACCTGCAAAATGTGTTTCATTGCTACTGGGATAAGAGGAAGTGTCCCCCTCCCCTAGGCCTTCCCACAACATCACTGAGAGGCCCAGGGAGGGGGGCCCCCTCCCATGGGCCCAAGTGTTACGAGGCACCTTTCTTTCAATTGGATCGGCAGGGGTACATAAGAACCAGTGGTGTGTTACACTTGTTCGGGGCCCCATGCTGGTAGGCTGAGTGCGAGGCCCTGGGCAACTGCATACACTGCCCATGCCTTGCGCCGGCCCTGCCTAAGGAAGGCTAGCTGCCATAACAAACCTGTAAAGAACAACTACAAACTGGTAAAGTGACTGAGCTTCTGCAATCCTCACCAATATACCCAAGGAAGGCTAGCTGCCAACACAAACCTGCAAAGAACAACTACAAAATGGTAAGGTGACTGAACTTCTGCAATCCTCACCAATATACCTAAGGAAGGCTAGCTGCCAACACAAACCTGTAAAGAACAAACTACAAAATGGTAAGGTGACTGAACTTCTGCAATCCTCACCAATATACTTAAGGAAGGCTAGCTGCCATAAAAAACCTATAAAGAACTACAAAATGATGAAGTGCCTGAACTTCTGCAGTCCTCACCAATATACCTAAGGAAGGCTAGCTGCCATAACAAACCTGAAAAGAACAACTACAAAATGGTAAGGTGACTGAACTTCTGCAATCCTCACCAATATACCTAAGGAAGGCTAGCTGCCATAAAAACCTATAAAGAACTACAAAATGGTAAGGTGACTGAACTTCTGCAGTCCTCGCCAATATACCCAAGGAAGGCTAGCTGCCATAACAAACCTGTAAAGAACAACTACAAAATGGTAAGGTGACTGAAATTCTGCAATCCTCACCAATATTATCACCACTAAGAGTTGCTTTTCAAGATCTATTACAACAAATCGGATTATTTTGATCATGGTGACAATAGATGCACTTTATTTACAGCACAAGTGAGACTGAAAGTATCAGTTTGGATGTGCAAACATCTCTGTAAACTTCCAAATGTGATGTTTTAAATTTGATATACCTGTACTTCTCCCAGTACTTTTTTCACGTCATACTCTGATAGTAGTGGATTCTGAACATGCGCTCAAATCTTGCAGAAACACTCAATGACCCATTTACACCCACAGTAATGACACAAGTGCAAATATCATTCTCAACTAAAATACCCACCAACCTAGAACCCTTCATATTGGCATAAGGAACCCAACTAGACCACTATAGAAGAGATGCTGTGAGCTACAATAAATGACATTATTAATAGACAATGTGATAGCCAGAGTTATTTCCGCATGTGCTGCATTCTGCAGCACACATAGAAAGAGGAAAACACCTCTCATGATTGTTTTAGTGCAGGAAGGTGTCCCTCCTGCCCAAAAACAATCTTGCCAACAACATAGACACCCTTGCGCCATGGTTCAAGGGTGCCTGCGTTGGCTCATGGCGGCTAATTGTGCCAGCGCTGGCCAGAGGCGCAACTAGAGTGAAGTTTCAGGGGGCGGGGGGGGGCTAATTCTTCCAGCAATCGGCAGAGTGAAGATGCAAGGGCTCTAAGAAGGGGTGAAAGAACAACAAAGACTCGTTAAGTAAATGGTTTTTTAAAGACCTGTGAAGTACTTGGGTGCAGCTTTGTGTGTGCCCGGGAAGCTGTCTCAGCCCGGGCTGACACAAGACGGGGGGAGGGGGGGCTGCAGCCCTTTGAGCCCAATGGGCGTTGCGCGCCTGGCGCTGGCTGAAGCTTATCTTGTGAATACGGTGCATTCCTGCCGTTTCAAATTGGCGTAGGGCAGCGCAGTAAAATGACTTGCAGCGCTGCCCTACGCCAATTCTTTGTACATATGTCCCTTAGTGTTTTAGAGTACATCTGCGCCTGTTACCTCATCTAGTTGTGTACGGAAGTGTGTCGCCTATCCTTGTTTAGCCTATCCTTGTTTAACCTCTACTGCCAGGGAGGGAAGGTCGCGCTGCTCCATGAGCGAGGAAAGCTTCCAATACTGCTGCCATGTGTACATGTTAAGTGCATGTATGACGCTGCGCACTACTGCTGCCGTGCTACACTTGGGACATGGGTAGTAGGGAGCGAAGGTGACGCTGGTGCTCTGTGCGAAGTCTGCTCTGCGAGAGTGTGACTCGTGCTGCACTTCTTATGGTCTCCCTGGAGTACGTAAACTTGTATTTCTGCCGCCCACTTGTAACTGAAACGTCATAATAAAAAAAAAAAATCTGTATACAAAAGACAAAACGACGGGTCTGTCACAGTTCGTTAAATTGTTTCTGTAATCCTACCTTTTTTAATGAGACATGAAGCTGAGCCAAGTCCATGGATGGTAAACATCCAATAAAAGGCCAGGAGAAGGGTCCTGGGGGGTAATTCTTCGGCGCCCTCCTTTTAACATAATCGCCAACCAAGAGGAAGATTGCTAAACACAGCAGGACGTTTGACACCGTCACCTGCTGCAGAAGGAAAGTTACCGCAGACATAACCGACAGCTCCATTGTAAACAAGGGAAGGGTTTATGAGTCCAGGTTACAATCGCTGACGATATAAAAGACCGGAGCGTCCGAGGACACCGCCTCCTCATGGACTTGCGTGACCTGGGCGTCATCGAGTTTAACTCTTTGCCGTCCATCAATTGTAACTTGCTGAAAAACATCTCTAGCGTTCTGTGTCCCAACAATGTAAAACAAGCATTTGCAATGCAATAGGTCTCGCATTTACGCAAGTTTGACCTATTGACATTATAAATGACAATGCCTTTTTTTTTTTTTTTCGTTTTTAAAACATAAATAAAAGGCATTGTCATTTACAATGCCAATAGCTTAAACTCGCGTACATGCGAGACATATTGCATTGCAAATGCTTGTTCAAGAAGTGTCTTCCTGAAAACATTACAGAAAAAGCCCCCCTGCTTCTTCGGGGGTGGTTTAGCCCAGCTGTTGTCCTCTCAGTTCTGTGCTCATGGCCGGGGCTGTGCTATTGTTCTAGAATGGGTGTAATCACTCCCTCTTTGATGATCCTCTCACCCGACACTCACCCCAGCCCCACTTTGTGCCAATTCTGACAGAACCTGAATGTACATCGCCCCCTCCCAATCCCTCGCCTCTGGTATGTGCCCCCCTGTTGCCAGGCAGATAATCCCGCGGCTCTCTGGGCTGGCGTGCTTTGAGAGTTTCGAACGACCTTTCCCCTCAATCAATCAATCAGGGAATTGTAAGCGCGCTACTCACCCGTGAGGGTCTCAAGGCGCTGAGGGGGGGGGTCCGCAGATCTGTTTAGCCGAAGAGCCAGATCTTGAGGGTCTTCCTGAAGGTGTTCAGGGAGGGGGCGCGTCTGATGTCTGCCGGTAGCTCGTTCCAGGTCTTGGCTGCAATGTGAGAGAAGGATCTTCCGCCTGCTCTGGCTCTGTGGATGCGCGGGGTTTCGGCCAGTGCGAGGTTGGAAGATCGGAGGTTTCTTTTGGGTACGTGGAAGTTGATTCTGTCGTTGAGGTATTTGGGTCCGTTGTTGTGTAGGCATTTGTAGGCGTGAGTGACTCTTTTCTCCACGGGGAGCCAGTGGAGACTTCGTAGGTGTTGGCTGATGTGTTCGTGTCGGGGGATACCGAGGACGAGTCTGGCGGCGGTGTTCTGTACTGTCTGGAGTTTGCGGAGTAGGGACTTGTTGATGCCGGCGTAGAGTGCGTTTTCATAGTCCAGTCTGCTGGTGATGAGTGCGTGGGTGACTGTCTTCCTTGACTCAGGGGGGATCCACTTGAAGGTCTTGCGGAGGATGCGGAGGGTGTTGAAGCAGCTGGAGGTGACGGCGTTGACCTGTCGGTTCATGGAGAGTGATGAGTCGAGTACGATGCCGAGGTTCTTGGCGTGGTCTGAGGGGGTAGGTGGGCTTCCGAGGGCGGTCGGCTACCAGGTGCTGTCCCATGCAGAAGGGGTGGCACCAAGGACGAGGACTTCTGTCTTCTCGGCGTTAAGCTTCAGGCAGCTGTTGGTCATCCAGACTGCGACGTCTTGCATTCCTTTCTGGAAGTTGAGTTTGGCAGTGGTGGGGTCTTTGGTGAGGGAGAGGATGAGCTGGGTGTCGTCGGCGTAGGATACGATGTTGAGGCCGTGTTGTCGGACGATGGCTGCGAGGGGTGCCATGCCTTAAACATTCAACGGCTGGCGGCGGGTTGAGAGGCACGGCGTCTTACTGGGGCCATTGATGAAATAAACTTTCAATATTTGGAGTTTCACCTATCATAGTGAACATAAGAGAAATTTAAATCTGGATTTCGCAACACAAATTGTGGATTTCTCATATCTTAAGCAATTGGGAACCACTGATTTTAAGTGTCGAATAAATTGAGGAATTTTTCATATCTATTACTGGGAACTGATGAAAGATTTCCGTACTGTTGCAAAGTGTATCAAGTAGTGATCGTGGTACGTCAGTGATCATTGTAAGATTGGAGGATTCCTATTCTGCCCTGAGGAAGCCCCATTGGGGCGAAACGCGTTGGCTGTATTGCGGCTGCTGTGTTCAATCATCTTGCGACATTAAAAAGAATATACCGCATACTACTGAAGAGTCTGGATTGATTCACTTACTGTGCATTTGTGCATTTTTTTAATATTGTGTTGCCTCTCTGTGTGCTTTTTAAATGTATTAGATTTGTATGGTCCCAAGGCAGTGGACCAGGGAGGTGGGCAACCTGAATCTTGAAGTATATCTACTATTTGTGTATAGTAAGGTGGTGCAGTTTTTATCCCGGACTGCCTATTTCTTTGTTTATGTGAAAAAACATAGTGCCTACTGACTAATAAAGGAGACCGTCTAACGCCGCAAGTAAACAATCCAGTCCGGATGGGCCGTCCCAGAAGGAGACAGGGCGGTAACAAGGAGGGACTAAAAAGCCTCATTTACAATCAAAAGCCAGCGTTTAGCATGAACAATGACGCAAGCCAATGGAAAAAAGGGGCGGGGCTTCCACTCCACTTCTAAAACTTACTCTACTACAATATGCCTCGCAGAGTGAGTAGCGCAAGCGCGCTACAACGCTAGGCGAGACCTAAAAAGTGTTAACGAAGTCTTCCTAGTTTCACTTCATTACTCAGAAAAGTTGCCCTGCACATTTACTTTCAGTACTACTCATACCCCAGCCACAAAAGTCTCCAATTTAGGGGTAACGTTGAATTAGTTTCTAACCTTTGCCCCTCAAAGTTAACAAAGTGACCTCAGTCTAGAAACACTTCTGAAGCTTCTGCCATTTTGGTCAAAATACAGGAAAAGCTACAGCAGGCCAATTGGCATTCTCCTCAAGGGATTGCTTTAAACGTAGGGCTCTGTGAATACGTGATTTCCTGATTCCAGTTGATACAGGATGCTGCAGTATTAACTGTTCCTTCGTCTTAGTCGCAGTGTGATTCGTGACACAAGCCCTTTTCCTACAATATAGTTATGTCCACCTCTCCTTGCCTAAGACTTACTTCCCTGGCACTACTGAAAATCCTGGAAATGCAGTCATTTATTGAGCAGGCGCTCCTCTTCCTAGCTAAGTAGCCTCCCTCCTGCCTTGCAGAGATTCTAGTCAAGCACCAGAACACCTCACGGTAGCACTGTGCATTTGAAGTTCAGGATTCATTTACTGAACCATTCTTACAAAAGAACTTGTGTGTGTGTGTGTGTAGTACAAAGTGTATGTAGGATGCCATTGTTCCAAACAAATTCACTATTGTTTTCACAATCAGACACAGATAATCTAAGATGTCACAATGTCTTTCATTATTTTTGCATCTATCCCAGGAGAATAGCTTAGTGAGCTGAACATTTGAGCTGACAAATGCAGTGTTGTCTGAGGTCACGATTTTGAATCTAGGCAAGGCAGGCTAGGCCTCCAACACTTCCACTTATTGGTACATTTAAGACCACATATTAGGTGAGAGCATCGGTTCAAGAGTTGTATTGTGCTCTTGGTTATATAAAATCTGAAAAATAATTCCCTTTCACCAGCTAGCCCTTCAGGTGTGGATTCACATTAATTGACTCTGAAATATTGTGCCACTTCTGCAGACCAACATTTTGTAACTACTGAAGGAGCCAACTGATCTCAAATGGTAATATAGAAACTTGGTAATCTTTTTAGCACAGGTATTTATTGTGCTTTTGTTGCATCAGGATGTGGAGTTACACATCTCAAACGTGATGGTGTAAGCTATCTGACCATGCCATCAACGGTGTGGCGAATTGTGGGTTTTGAGTAAAGGTCATAGTGAGAATGAGAGATTTCATAAGATCAACACAATTTTAGTTAATGCCCAGATATTAACTTCTAATAAAACCCAATATGCTATTTCAAGCCCGAATTGTAGGTGGCATAATTAGACAGACACCATCTCAATCTATTTTAGATTCATGATACAAAATGACTGTTGAAAAATATGCTGATGCCTCAGGCTTCTTATTTAGTACTGTCAAAGACTAGGCAAGCAATTCTCCTATTTTTCATTTTCTGCACTGAGAAAGTGGCTTATTAATTGGGGCGGATTGGTATCCACCACAAGTAATAAAGTCACGATCCTGTTCTGTCCAGTTAAAGGTTTCAATAATTTAAACCTGAGCTCAACGAGTGGTAGTTAAGGCACAAAGCAGACAGGCTTAACTTTGCGAACACGTGTAAAGCAGAAGTACCAAAACAGTTAAAAATTCGAAAAACACAACACAATAAAAATGCCATGCCAATTTATAACAAGCATTTGCAATGCAATAGGTCTCGCACTTACGCAAGTTTGAGCTAGTGGCATTGTAAATGACAATGCCTTATATTTATGTTTTGGTTTTTAAAACAGAAATAAAAGGCATTGTTATTTACAATGCCAATAGCTTAAACGTGCGTAAATGCGAGACCTATTGCATTGCAAATGCTTGTTTTCTTAGATCCCTGTTTTGGGGCGAGGTTTCAATTTAGGGAAGGGGAGGCCAAAGTTGTGTTTAGGGAGAGGTGAGTTGGCTAAGGTTTGTGTTTAGGGAGGGTTTTGGTCGAGATTGTCTTGTGTGTGGGAGGGGTTGTTTTATTGGAGCGGGTGAGACTTTACTGTGGTCGGAGCAAGGGGGAATGGCATAGTTTGAGCTTGGTTTTGGTGGAGCAGGGGGTGAGTGGTTATGTTCTGTTGAGAGGGTGTGTTGGCGAGGGTTAAATTTGGCTGGAGGAGTCGTTAGTTATTTTTTTCGAGGCGGATGCGAGGTTGGTTTTGTAGAATATGGGGAGTTGGCAGAGTTTAGTTGGGGGGATGGCTTAAGTTGGTTTGTTAAAAGGATAGGCTTGGTTGGTTCAGGTTAATTAGAGGTGGTTTTGCTAGGGTCAGATGGGCGCCACTGGTCGGACCGCCTTATCTGCGGCTGACGTTGTGTTTGGATGTGTTCAGAGCTTGCGTAAGTGACTTATTTTCCCCTTTGGGTTTGGTGAAGCACCAGGCTACGGACCGTGAAGGTCGCAGAAGGGGCGTCTCAGACCTTAGGGAAGCCCACTCAGTACCGTAACGAAACTAAACAACCCCCCTCCCTGCAAGGTATCAGGCCGGGCCGTTGAAAAAACACATAGCCAAAACTGAATAACAAGTTAATAAAAAAAGCTACCGCAATGTTAAACAACCATACATGAATGTTCAAAAAAATAGTGCTTACCCGGTAATTAAAAGACACCGTGTAACGCGTGTGCCAGAGCTCCGGGGGTGCGCGTCTGTTTTTAGCCTTGTTTTTCTGGGGTGATAATGAGCGGGGTCGGTAGTCTGTGTTGTTTGGCCGGATGAGTAGAATCTGTACTGGAAGTGGGTGCGGGCGACGCCCAGGGTTCACGCTACAGGGTGGAGGGCCTCTACAAGAGGCGGATAATGTCCTTATTATGGAGCCAGCTGTCACCTGGCTGTGCACGGCCCTTAATGCAGAACGCGCCCTGGAGTGGGTGTGGGGGAGAGATTTGTGCGCCCCCCTCTTTTCATCAGTTAAAGGGATCCGCCCGGAACCGGGGTGTGGCGTGTTGTGCCTTTTCTTATCATGGGGTAGAGACTTGAACGATTACAATACGAAGCTTGTAAAGGACTGCCAACCCCAGAGTACTGTACAAACAAGGTATCGGGCCGTGAGGAACTTAAAGCGGGAACGCAAGGAGAAGAGAAACCCTCCCTTTTACGCTCAGACCTTAGGGAAGCCCACTCAGTGCCGTAACGAAACTAAACAACCCCCTCCCCACTCCCAGCAAGGTATCGGGCCGGGCCGTTGAAAAAACACATAGCCAAAACTCAATAACAAGTTAATTAAAAAAAAAAAAAAGCTACAACCATACACAAATGTTAAAAAAATAGTGCTTACCCGGTAATTAAAAGACACAAGCAAGCAAAAGATCCAGTCCGGGTGGGCCGTCCCAAAAGGAGACAGGGCGGTAACCAAGAAGCCTCATTTTGAATCGGAGGCCAGCGTTTAGCATAAAGTATGACGCCAGCCAATAGGAATGATGGGCGGGGCTTCAAGTCCCCTTCTGAAATCTCCTCTACCACAATATGTCTTGCAAAGCGAGGAGCGCGTGCGCGCTCCAGCACTAGGTCTGCAAGACCTAAAAAGTGAAAAAAAAATATTAAGCAAAATTACACCAACATGGAAAAAAGGGGAACCGGAGATATGTATTTTTAAAAATGTAAGTAAAAAAAGCACCAGGAAGGGCAAAGTGCCAGTGGTAGTCAATGATTGCAGTACACCGGGAACGATTTAAGGCCAACCACGATGGAGTGCAGGTTGTATGCACCAAATAGATTAGTCCCACAAGGGCCTGGAAGTAGGGAAGTCGAAAAGGTTTCTAAGTCCCAATCTGAAAAGGGACTTTGTGCTTTTTCTGAGGAAAAACACTTCGCCACATGGGACACACCTGAAACTCACTCTGAAGCTGTGGAACTTCTGGCCGGCTACTTGTCGCAGTCGGTCCTCTAGAAACTCTGGAGTAAAAGTTTGAGAAGTTCCCAAACTGATTCTCGTGCCCAAATAACCACAGGAATACACTTCAAAGGCCTCCAGGACCCCACTGGGAGCACTTAGAGACTTTCAGGGTGTCAGGCACAGGGCACACCAAATTCCAGTTGCCACTGTTGAGCTGGGATTCTTTATAGGAATGTCCTATTCTGCTTAGTTATGTTCCTGGAGCCACCCAGGGGATCAGCCTTACGATCTTCGGAGATCTTTCTTTCCTTAGATTTGAATTGGAAGGGCGCTCAACTTCCTCAGGTCCTTCTCAATGATCACAGGTGCAGCAGGTTCAGTTCACCTGGTATCCTTTTGCAGGGAGAACAGTGTGCTGATGAAAGCTGGACGAGGGTCCAACTTTGTAGGTTTCACCCTCCTAGTCCCTCTCTGGTCAATGGAGTAAATGTTCCAAGGCCCTGGCCTACCTACATTTTCAGTAGTTCCTCTTTACTTTACTGCAAACAGCCCAAAAATGCAACATGCCAGGGCATTTTCAAGATGGCAAAAGTCTACTGCCACATTAAACTTAGGCCATGAGGGTTGGAGGTGTATAGATGAATGGGCAATGGAAATCACCAGTGTCGACACTAAATTCCAATCAGGAAACAGAAGTCCGTTAGGACAAAAGCAGGGTCCTTCAGTAATCCGAGAGGGAATACACAAGAATTGTCCTGACATTCTGTTGGCTTCCTTTGAAGGGTGCAAACATTTTAGATATGCCTCAGACAGGTTAGTCATGCAGGATATGAGACAGTGTCAACAGGAGAGACACAGATCTCACCCTTCTGCTGAGCTCAAAGATGTTATCCCTGCCCATTCAGGCCAACCTGTCAATCACAGTGACCTGTTGAGTAGCTCCTTGGTGGAATTTCACACCTCATCTGCACCTTATTCAGGCCAAGTACAGGCTGGGAGAAGCTGGAGAATTAATGCAAATTAACTTCCAAAAACGTCAGGCAGGGAAAATATAGTTTTTAAAATTTTTACTTTCCCTTAATATTTATTACAAATCTGACTTCACCATTGAATTGGTGTAATAAATTGGATTATTCGTTGAGGGGGGAGAAAGCCCCACTCAGGCAACAACCATAATTCTCATAAGGGTGAACCACAAAAGTCCCTAAATTAACCTGTGCTTAATCCTCTCATAGCGTGGCACATTAGCAGTCAGGCTTAACTTAGGGAAAATTGTAAAGTATTTATGCAACATACAAACAATAATAAAGTGAAAACACCACACAAGAAAAATCCCACACCAATTTAGAAAAATAAAAGACATTTTAATAAATAAAATTACACCAAAACAAATTAAATCCCATCATTAAAACCGGATTATGAATTGTTAAAGTTTTTAGTGAAATCCAGTGCCTAAAAGATCAAAGTGCCAACCGTGGGTATCTGTCGAGCGAGACCTGGTCGAAGTCAAAGGTTAAGGTGGACCATGATGGAGCATGAGTTAGATACAAGGGGTGGATTGGGCCCGGTCTCGGCTTACCTTCGGACTCAGACACTTTTTTAAAGAAAAGTCTTAGAGAAGGTGGAGTTGAGGGGGGCAAGACAGAAGTCTGTGTCCGTGAAGGAGCCATCGATGCCAGGGAACCGCTGGGCAGTGAAGCCATCTACGATGAAAAAGCTCTGAGCAGGGAAAGCTGGATTTCCAGGACCAGGGGGTTGTCATTGTCGTCATCAATGGGGAGTTGGTCATCGTCAAACCCAGAGAAAATGTTTAGCTTTGGACTTAGACAGCTTTTCGGAAGATGAAAATCTCCAGCGGGACAAAGCTGCTGCGGATAAGAACGTAACGGGTGCCACCTTGAAGTCAGGCCGATTGGCGCTGGACCTTCGGCAGATTGGCTGACAGGTAATCCCTGGACTTCTGTCGGTTCTCCAGGAAGTTTTTGTAGCAAAATGTTTTAAGTCCTAGCTTTTGAAGAAGTACCATCAACACCACTTCCAAGGTTCCAGGACCTAGGAGGCACCACCTAGGGGGTTAGGACTCACGTTATCAGAAGCCAGCAGCAGGGTTCAAGGCCTCAGGAGCTTGTTATGTCCCTGTAGCTCACACAGGAGTCCAGTCAACCAGACCTTGGAGTCACTTCTGGTGGTCCTGGGTTCAAAGTGATTGTCCAGTTTTCATTCAAGCAGAAAGCAGTCCTTTAAGCAGCAAGGCAGTCGTTCTGGAGTCTTCCCAAAGTCTAGCAGAGGAGAGGTAGAGATGGAGAGAGGGGGAAAGGATGTGGGGGAGGGGGGGGAAAGAGTGTGTGTTTTTTTGTTTTTTTCTCACCCTGTCCTACCCTCAAATCAGGTTCTGGAAAGTTCTTCCCTCCCCCTGTCAAGCCTCCAAAAAGTCTGGGATGACAAAATGCTCCTGTCATGTTCCTTTGCGTATGCTGGAGGCTAGCCCTTTGAAGTGTAAATGGGTTAGCAAAAGCTTCACCTCTAGCCAACTGAGAGGATGGCCCATCCTGCCCACTCTAAGTCCCCTTTTGTGTCACTGTTTGGGCGGAATACAGAAAGCTAAACAGCAGATAAATTCACAGTTATGTGGTTAACTGGGACACAGGACACTGCCAGGGTCACAACACGTTGTGCCTCTGTGCAAAGAAGCGTTCATTCATGGGCAGCTGATCTGCTCTCCCTTGTTGGAGGGAAGGCCCATCAGGCGCCTGGGGGAATCATCCACGGGTGATCGCCTGCAACTTCGAACCCCGCGGCTAGAGCGAGTTGCCCGTCTTCTGCTCAGTCTCTCCGACAGGTACCGCAGAGGGTACAAAACACCTGCCACAGTTGCAAGGGGGAGAGGGGACACAATCAATGAACACCTTCAAGCTGTCAAACCATCATCCCGTCTGGCTGGGAGCCACTCGAGAGAGCTCCTCACACAGCTACTCCAGTACCACCATTTTCCCGTTAGATTATATTCTACATTTATAATTTAAATTTATTTTTATTATAGTATATTATATATTAGTAGCAGGTTGTTGGGTTTGTTGGGGTATAGGATGGGAAGTAAATTATGTCATAAAAAATTAAAACGTATTGGTAATTAGCTTTTAATTATAAATACTTTATTACCTATTTATTTAACTTGTACATTAGTAGTGGATTGTTGGCTTTGTAGGGGTATATGGTGGGAATTTTATACATTTTTAAAGAATTATTAATTTTACATTGTTAATTATTTGATTGTTAATTATGTAAATAATTTAATACTGATTTAAGTTACATTTTAGTTGTGGGTTGCTGGGCTTGTAGGAGATTATGGTGAGTAGTTGAATTCAATTAAATGGTTTTTAATTTAATGTCATTTGTTTGTATAAAATTATTTTTTGAGTATTACTTATGTATATTACGTAATTTATTAATTATTTTTGTAACAGTTGTAATGTTTTATTTTAATATGTTCGTGTTTATATTTTTATTAAACATATATTGTAATTTTGATACTGTCATTTGTTTAGGTGAGTAGGTTGGTAAGAAAATAAAAAATTTTTTTTTTTATATTTTATAGATTTATGTAATTTATGAATTAGAAAATATGTATAATGCTTTATATGTATTTTTTATTTGATTCCGAGATGACATTTATTTAGAATTATTTTCTATTATTTTAAATGAAATACATGTGATTCATTATTGAGCTATATTTTTTATATTTAGTGAAGTTGATGTATTTTTTAAATTATATATTTTTTTAATAAATATATTTATTTTTGTGCACTCTGATTTAATATTTAACCCCTCCGAAGTCAAACACTTTCCCTACTGTTGCTTAGATTGGAGTAGGAATTGTAAACTTAACCCTTCAGAAGTCCAACACTTTCCCTACAGTTGTGCTGACTGGAGAAAGAATAGTAAATTTACCCTTCGAAGTTCAACGCTTTCCCTACTGTTGCTTAGACTGGAGTGGGAATATTCAATTTCACCCCTCCAAAGTCCAACACTTTCTCTTCTGTTGCCTAGATTGGAGTGGGACTAGTAAATCTAACCCGTCCGAAGTCCAACACTTTCCCTACTGTTGCGCTGACTAGAGTAGGAATAGTAAATGTAACCGGTTTAAAGTCAAATGCTTTCCCTTCTGCTGCTTAGACTGGAGAGGCAATATTAAATAGCACCCCTCCGAAGTTGAACGCTTTCCCTACTGTTGCTTAGATTGGAGTGGGAATAGTAAATTTAACCCTTCCAAATTCCAATGCTTTCCCTACTGTTGCTTAGACCGGAGTGGGAATAACAAATTTCACCCCTCCAAAGTCCAACACTTTCCCTACTTTTGCTTAGACTGGGATAGGAATAGTAATTCTGACCCCTCCTTAGGCCAATGCTTTCCCTACTGTTGCACTGACTGGAGTAGGAATAGTAAATCCAACGCTCCAAAGTCCAACCTTTTCCCCACTCTTGCACACTGGAGCAGAAATAGTATATTTTATATTCTTAGACAGCAATAGTTTTCATAATACTGGTTAAATAGATTTTGTAGTATTTTTTATATTTATATTATTTATTTCAATGTTTATATTTTTATTTATTGCTTAAATTCATTCATATATTTTGTTATTGAATTGTTTGTATCTTGAATGGAGTGTTTTTTTGTGTATCTATTTTGAATATATATTAATTTATTTAAAAAAATAATGTAAAATAAAAAATTCATTGTTACTATATATATATATATATATATATATACACACACACACACACACACACACACACACAAAGACGTGTTAAGCAAGTATATATAGTATTAAGTATCAGTGGAATTTAATTAATTTATATCAGATTACATTTCTATATGAAAACATTTACTACTTTAATTTTTTTTTTTTTTAAATCAATATTTTTGTATGCTTTTGGACGATATTAGTTGCAACAATGTTTTTTTCCTCGATATTTTGGTACTTACCATTCTAAGTATAGGAACACAATATTATGGTAAACAATATTTTTGACAGAATATTTTTGTCAATGATATGGTTTACCACAAGATTGTGCCATTGATCCATTTCCTGCACCCATCTTTCAACTGTAGGTACTCGTGAGGTCTTCCAAAGTGACATTATTCCCATTTTGGCAACTGCCAGAGCGCTAGCAAACTAGCTGTTCTGCTGCGGGGTAATCTCTGGATTCTGGGATCAATCTTGTAATAATGCTACAGTGCTTCAGAGATCACCCTTCAATCCCGATGATTCGTACTTCTTCATCCAGATGTCTATCAAGTACTGTTATAATTGTGGGCATTCCCATAGGATGCGAAATAGGTCTTCTCGTGCATGTTGGCATCTCCAACAGGTGTCGTCGGGAGAGAGCCCAGCTCTTGCCAATCTGTCAGAGGTCAAGTGCCCTCAATGGAGAAGCTTAAAGTACCCTGATTTTAACCTAGTTTCCCTCAATTATTTGTTGTGGATTTGCAACGGGTCTGACCACTCTTAGTTGTCGTAGTCTAGCTAGAGTCTGGTAATCCATCAAACCTTTAGTTGAGATTAAGGCAGGGTGAAAGTCGGTATTTCCAAGAGTGACACCTACTGAGGCCGAACTTATCCCTGGCTTCTGCAAAGGTCCTCCCTTTGGCCCAGCATTTTCACCCCTTTTCTGAGAATGTCTGACCACACTGGTTCCCTTCGTCCGATTTTGGTTTTTTCCCATTACATTACCCCCAAAGCGGTGCCACTATATCGAGGGAATTGTGTGTTCTGGTTCTGCCAAGCCACATTAGTTGCTCTCAAAACTGGGTGACGAAGTATTAAGTTAAGTTTGTCTCACAAATATAGCACACCATGTCCTTACCACTCCTTCCATAAACTTGTCTTCAAGTCTTACCTATGCCGGTTTCTACAGAGTATCATGAATTAGGTATCAAAGTTGGGTAACACGGAACGAAATCCACTACATTTCCAAGTACAGTAGTCACATTCCCCCTAGTTACACCTGCGCATGCAGTTTGGCCATTTTCAGTCAGGGTTTCTTCCCTACAACCAAAAACAGTTTTATTTTACTCTAAAGGTCCATCAGTATGTCTTTGGGTATGAGCAAAGGCAGCATCGCAAATATAAATTTATGCGGGCCTATGTTCATTTTAATTATCTGCGTCCTGCCACACAGGGAGTACTTTAAGGACAACCATCTGGCCATTTTGCAGTCTAGTTTCTGTACTAGAGGACGGATATTGTCTTCCACCATATGTTCCAGACCTCTATTAAGGAAGATTCCCAAATATTTAAGGTTTGATTCCTTCCAATGAAACTGGTGTGTCCCTAATCTAGCCCTCATCAGATACATAGCTTTACACTTTCCTCAATTATTTTGATATCCCGAGAACGAGGAGAAAGCAGAAATTAGGTTTATGAGGGGTGAAATAGAACTGTCTGGTTTTGACATCAGAAAAATGTCATCTGCGTACAGTGTGGCTTATGTATGGATAATCTTAGGAAGTACCTGTAGGAAGGTGGAATCTGACTGCATGGTTACCCCCACTTTTTTTCTGGTGTTTTGCTGATTTTTGACTAGTCTGACTGGGATCCTGCTATCCAGGACCCCAGTCTATCTGCACTATCCCTAAATTGGTTGTGCATGTACTTTAGGTACACTCCAGATTGGATTCTGGGGTACCCTTATAAGTCCCTAGTATATGGTATACTATGTTCCCAGGGCATAGGTACCCCAGAGGCCTCCCAGGGGCTGCAGCATGTATTATGCCACCCGAGAGGCCATTCAAAATGACACCACAGGTCTGCTACTGCAGCCTGTGTAAGGTAGTGCATGCACCCCTTACTTAGATATAGGTTACCTATATCTACACTAAATCACTGCACGTATAAACCTATCAGTCACCCCTATGGCAGGCCTTATCAATCCTGAAGGCAGGGTGCTGGGTTTTATGTGAGAGGGTGCCCATGCATGAGCAGGGCCCCTCGACAGCCTTCGGAACCACTATTCCGGGGTGGTTTGTGATGCAGCCAACCCTATACTATTAAGTGCATTATAACCTCGCGGTAAATGCTAACTTTAAAACGGCTGCAAGGAATTATGTCGTGTTTGGTGTCAAACACCTTGGAATCATACCTCCACACCAGTAACTGGTGTGGGAGGTATGATTCCTCCCTCCTAGAGGGAGAAATATGACAGCACCAGTACACCCGGTACCAGCTTCACAAGCCCTGGCATCACAAAATGGATGCTGCCAGCCACAGACACGAGTCTGCCCTCCTGCTGCTGGACGAAACTCCGGCAGGGGAGGCTGGACAATAGGTTTCCTGTCACAGGGAGGTGTAACCACCTCCCAGACAGGCTTTAGTGTATTGGGGCTGGGTGGGAGCACTCAGAGTGATTTGATGTCTGCAGTGGGGGCACATTTGGTGTCCCTGTGCATAGTCCAGCTCAAACCAGTTGCAGGGGCTACCAGCCCCTGCTCTGGCGCGAAACTGGACAAAGGACATGGGTGTAGCCACCCCTCTGTCCTGACCCTCCCATAGGTGGGTCCCCAGAGTTTGTCCCACCCCTTCCTTGGGTATAAAATAGGAAACCTGACTACAGGACATCAGATATTACCTGGACTAAACTCTGCTACAGAAACCAAGTAACCTTCGACGATCTACGCTCTGCTGGACGACTGAAGAATCTCCCTTGGAGTAAAGGAGTTACTCCCCTGCAAGGCAGGCACCTCAATGCAACTGACCGGTTTGCAACTACGCAGCTCCTGACGGACTCTGAAGATTTTGCATCACAGGAGGTGGGTGCCCAAGCTTCCCCGAGGCCGACTAGTGCTCTCAGCAATCCCGAGACCCGCAGCCCTCGTGGGGACCGTGCAACCCGAACCCCTGGACACCGTGAACATTTGCAGCAGCATATGCTTTTAGGCGATCCCTGAGGCTGTGCTTTGGGCTACTTGTAGTCCAAGCCCCGAGCAGTGTTTCCACCGAAGATTACTGGCCTACACTCCACGAGTGTTCCGTGGGCTGGTATTGTGTGATTCCTCTTGAGGTCCCTTCACGATCCCTGGTCCGTTGACCTGTGGGTCCCTGAGAAGGCAACTTTAACTTTCAACGGGCTTCCCTGGTTGCTCCAGACGTGCCCTGACTCTCCATCGCTTGGGGAGTCCCCAGGACCTTGCTGGTCCTCACCAAAGCCTCTTTTCTCTGACCGCGTGGGATGCAGTTGCCAAGGCTTGTTGGTCTCCAATCCGGAAACTGACCCCTCAGCATTCGACATCCTTCGTGGGACAGCTCGCCTGCGGACTCTGGTCGTCATCTCCTGGTACCCGTGGCTGCAGAGTCAAGCTTCACCTCTTCGCACCTGAAGCACCCGACATCGGTGGGCATTCGATTGCTCTGCTCCTGGTCACGTGAAGTGACCCAGACTTTGTCACCTCTGCTTTCAGGTTCTTCACATCTTCGATCCAGGCTTGGATCACACCGGACACTTTTCTTCTCCACGGCAGCAGTACTTCTTCGCATCACGCCATTGAAAACGACGAGGGTTTCCGACACCACTTGACCCCTATGCACCCGGCTTCCCTGGGCTAGGTAACACGGGTACCTCGGTACTCACAAGGGTGCTGGCCTTAGAACCTTCTAAGTTTAGCTGGGTTTGCTTGAAGTCCTCTCCAAAGTGTCCTTAAACTCTAAAATTCCAACCACGACTTTCCCATAGAGTTGTAAGGAGCACGCGTCTGTGTTCCCACACTGCACCCGTCCTCCGTGGGTCCCCTGTGTCACTACCTTGGGTGGTTCCTTGGGGTCCCAGCGATTCTGGGTGCTCTAGACACTGTGTCTAGTCAAGTCGTGGTTGTTATACCACTTACTTAGTATATGGTTTGGTCTCCCCCTGGAGCCCACTGTGTATTGTGCTATTTACTGTCGTTCTAGTACTGTAATATTGTGTGCCTTGTTCTCTAATCTCATAAAGAGATTAGTAGAGTGTGTTTAGTAATAAATACATATATTTTATATACACCTGGTGTGGTTCTCCTTTCATTTGGTCATTCAAGAGGTTATAGACTGGTAAAACAAGCTGCTTTACATTCCTTCGAGACTTAGCCTGAAGGCTGCTCTCCATAGCTACCACTAGGATAGCTTTCAATAAAGGTTGTCTTTAACCTAATCATCAATAAGGGTCGTTTGGACTGGTGCAAGGTGCCCACTTTAATTAGTGGATAGCATATACCAGGCCAACTTCTCACATTGGTGTGCAGCGGTTGGGATTCAAGCTTGCTATTGTTTTACCAGATAATCTCAGTGAGTGACTAACTGAAAACCACTAAAGGTACTTAGGTACATATAAATCAAGTCTAGAATAAAGTAAGTTCTACTGAACTTACAGTTGGGTAAGTCAAGGGTCTAGCACACCCTTTCTCCAACTCAAGAGAGTCTCAGTTCCCACTAGAGTAGGTAGGTGCATACACCACACCACACTAGAATGCCTTTAAGGCCTGAAGCCAGTGACTCCTTGCCAACTAAGTATGACCATCTCACATTCCAGGAGATGAGAAACATGTGTGCATCAAGGAAACTGAAGACATGGAAAAACCCAAACACCCAAAAGCTTAAAGTAACTTTGCTTTCAGATGACCTCAGAAAGACCCCAGGGTCTGATGAGGCAGGCAAAGGGGGTGGGACAGCAGAAGAGGAAAGGCCAGGGAGTGAGAACCTCAATGACCTGGACTCTGATGCTGGCCAGGAGGAACAAAATGATTCTACCCTGGAAAATCCAATTCTTCCTGAAGGTGAGGAAGGAGGCCTACCTGGGCCTCTCTTTAGCCCACCTGGAAGGGTTAACAGTTTGCCAAGAAGATCAAGATCTCCTTCTCAGGAATCTAATCATTCTGGTACATCTGTAGGAACCTCTATTTCCCATAGGACCTCTTCTTCTCATAAAAGGGAGTCCTCTTATGAGAAGAAGTGCCAACTGCTTGAGTTTGAGAGAGCTAAGCTCAGGATCAAGAGAGCAATTGGCCTTAGATAGGGAATCCCTGGAGCTTCAGAAAGCTTCTAAAAAGTTGGGGCTAGAGCCCCATGGTGGCAGCAACAGTGTCCCTAGAGGTAGAGAACATACTCATGACCATAGGAACCTGAGCAACATTGTCCCTCCCTATCAGAGAGGGGATGACATCTACAAATGGATAACTGCACTGGAGAGGGCCTGTAAAGTACAGAGGGTCCCTCAGGAGCAGTGGGCAGCAATCTTGTGGCTCTCCTTTGCAGACAAAGGTAGAGACAAGCTCCTCACTGTTAGAGAAGAGGATGCTGATAATTACAAAGTCTTGAAGAGTGCTCCGATTGATGGGTTTGGCTTAACCACTGAGCAATACAGGATAAAGTTCAGAGATACCCAAAAGGCACAGACTCAAGACTGGGTTGACTTTGTAGATTGTGCTACTAAGGCTCTGGAAGGTTGGATACATGGCAGCAAGGTGCATGACTTTTTAGGATTGTACAATTTGATTATGAGGGAGCAGATCCTTAATAATGGTCAAAACCAGCTTTTACACCAGTACCTGGTGGACTCTGATCTGACCTCTCCCCAAGAATTGGGAAAGAAGGCAGACAAATGGGTCAGAACCAGAGTAAAGCCAAAGAATCAGGGTGGTGACCAGAAGAAAGATTCTTCCAAGAACCAAGAGAAAGGTGGGGATAAATCAAAAGATAAATCCACTACAGGGCCCCAAAAGTCCTCTCCTGGGGGTGGGTCCCAAACTCCTTCCTCCCCTGAAAAGAAACCTTATTGCCATATATGTAAGAAGCCTGGCCACTGGAACAATGACCCCAGTTGCCCCAAGGCCAGCAATAAGGAAAATGTTCCTCCCAGCAATACTACCACTCCTCCTGGTACTACAAGTAGTAATCCCCCAGCTGGTAGTAGTGCCCCCAAAAAGTTAGGTGGGTTGGTATGGGGAACTAAGGTGGACCCCAGCTTATCAAGGTCCTCCTCACAGGCCTCCTTAGTCTGTGATGGTGGCATGAGATTTGCCACTTTTACTGCAAGTCCTAATTCCTTGGGCAAGTACAGACAGGAGCCACTGATAAATGGTCAGAAAGCGTTGGCACTCAGGGACACAGGGGCTAGTGTCACCATGGTGACAGGGAAACTAGTCCCCCCTCAACAGCTTTTACCTGAGTTCAAGTACCAGGTGACCAACATTGATGGTATCAGAACAGGTCATCCCATGGCCATAGTCAATCTCAGCTGGGGAGGGGTCACTGGCCCAAAGAGTGGCAGTGTCCCCAAACTTGCCTGTAGATTGCCTGTTGGGCAATGATCTGGAAGTTTCAGCCTGGGCTGAAGTTGAATACCAGGCCCATTTAAAAATGTTGGGCCTCTCTGAGAAGGTTGGTGGGGCTGTTAGGGCCTCAGCCCCATCCCAGGGAAATTTTGGAGAAGTGGAGCCCGAAAGACTGGCCCACTCTACTCCACAAGAGAGCAGAAGGGTTGAAGAAGAGTCTTTTCCCCCCAGACTATAGGTAAGGGTCAGCTTCCTCAGGGAACTGATCCCACCCCTAGTGAAGAAACTGCCCCAGAGGTGGTCAGGCCACCAGGTCAGGTAGGGGACCCTTCCAAGGTGGTACCCAGTCTGGAGCAGGTATCCTGCCCCTCTCAACCCTACCTCAACCAGCCTAGGGCTGCAGAGGTCAGTGGACCCCTAAGGGCCCACTGTCCAGTGGAACCCCCTCGTCCACAGATTAGGGGCACCCAGTCTAGTAGCCCTAGCAAGGTGAAAATTCCACAACCCACTGAGGGATCCCTCTTACCATTGAGAAAGGACCACCCCCAGATGGACTGTTGGGCAAAGGCAAACCTGGGACCCAGCGGTTCCAAACCTACAATGTCCCTCCAGTGTTCCAACCAAAGGGACCCAACCCCCAGCTGTAGGCAGCCAGAGGTTGACCCTTAGGGCCAGATACAACTCAGTCATGGAAAGAAAGGCCTCCATGGTGACCAGTGCTCTGAGGAAGCTGAGACCAACTTTATTAGGGCCTCACTTCTCTACTCAGACACCCCACCAGCCTTTTTCTTTGCCAAATGCAAAAGAAACAATTGATGGACGGAATGCTGGACAATGCAAACATTCACCCCCAGTCACAAGGATCTGGGTTAAATCCATCATTCTTTTGCTCACCACACCACCCCAGTTTGGACCCAGCCATATGCAAATCAGTCTTGACCCTGTTCCTTGTGGGAACAGTCCAGCCCGAACTGCCAAGCCAGGTCCTCCCTGGACCGGAAACAAGCATCCTAGGACCGGTTTCAGGGCATCACCCTTCTTCAGCCAGGCTAGCTTGAATCCAGTGGTGTAGTGAGCACGGGACCCACGTCTGGGCATACCCTTCCCACTTAGGGCGACAAATGCAAAAGAAACAATTGATGGACGGAATGCTGGATTTAACCCAGATCTTTGTGACTGGGGGTGAATGTTTGCATTGTCCAGCATTCCGTCCATCAATTGTTTCTTTTGCATTTGTCGCCCTAAGTGGGAAGGGTATGCCCAGACGTGGGTCCCGTGCTCACTACACCACTGGATTCAAGCTAGCCTGGCTGAAGAAGGGTGATGCCCTGAAACCGGTCCCAGGATGCTTGTTTCCGGTCCAGGGAGGACTTGGCTTGGCAGTTCGGGCTGGACTGTTCCCACAAGGAACAGGGTCAAGACTGATTTGCATATGGCTGGGTCCAAACTGGGGTGGTGTGGTGAGCAAAAGAATGATGGATTTAACCCAGATCCTTGTGACTGGGGGTGAATGTTTGCATTGTCCAGCATTCCGTCCATCAATTGTTTCTTTTGCATTTGTCGCCCTAAGTGGGAAGGGTATGCCCAGACGTGGGTCCCGTGCTCACTACACCACTGGATTCAAGCTAGCCTGGCTGAAGAAGGGTGATGCCCTGAAACCGGTCCTAGGATGCTTGTTTCCGGTCCAGGGAGGACCTGGCTTGGCAGTTCGGGCTGGACTGTTCCCACAAGGAACAGGGTCAAGACTGATTTGCATATGGCTGGGTCCAAACTGGGGTGGTGTGGTGAGCAAAAGAATGATGGATTTAACCCAGATCCTTGTGACTGGGGGTGAGTGTTTGCATTGTCCAGCATTCCGTCCATCAATTGTTTCTTTTGCATTTTTCTTTGCCAAAACACACTACAGGTAGTAACCCCAACTTCTGGAGAAAAACCAGTACCCTTAGGGGTAGGGACTCCTTAGTGGACCATAAGACAGGGGGTATCCATGCTAGTGCAGGATCTTCCTTATATGGCCACTTAGTCAATAAAGTCTCAACTGGGCAAGGTTAGCCTTATCTCCTTTCGTGTGTGTGGGGGGAGGGGGGAGGGTTATGTAGGAAGGTGGAATCTGACTGCATGGTTACCCCCACTTTTTTTCTGGTGTTTTGTTGATTTTTGACTAGCCTGACTGGGATCCTGCTATCCAGGACCCCAGTCTATCTGCTTTTTTCCCTAAATTGGTTGTGCATGTACTTTAGGTACACTCCAGATTGGATTCTGGGGTACCCTTATAAGTCCGTAGTATATGGTATACTATGTACCCAGGGCATAGGTACCCCAGAGGCCTCCCAGGGGCTGCAGCATGTATTATGCCACCCGAGAGGCCATTCAAAATGACACCACAGGTCTGCTACTGCAGCCTGTGTAAGGTGGTGCATGCACCCCTTACTTAGATATAGGTTACCTATATCTACACTAAATCACTGCACGTATAAACCTATCAGTCACCCCTATGGCAGGCCTTATCAATCCTGAAGGCAGGGTGCTGGGTTTTATGTGAGAGGGTACCCATGCATGAGCAGGGCCCCTAGACAGCCTTCGGAACCACTATTCCGGGGTTGTTTGTGATGCAGCCAACCCTATACTATTAAGTGCATTATAACCTCGCAGTAAATGCTAACTTTAAAACGGCTTTCAAGGAATTATGTCGTGTTTGGTGTCAAACACCTTGGAATCATACCTCCACACCAGTAACTGGTGTGGGAGGTAGGATTCCTCCCTCCTAGAGGGAGAAATATGACAGCACCGGTACACCCAGTACCAGCTTCACAAGCCCTGGCATCACAAAATGGATGCTGCCAGCCACAGACACGAGTCTGCCCTCCTGCTGCTGGACGAAACTCCGGCAGGGGAGGCTGGACAATAGGTTTCCTGTCACAGGGAGGTGTAATCACCTCCCAGACAGGCTTTAGTGTATTGGGGCTGGGTGGGAGCACTCAGTGATTTGATGTCTGCACTGGGGGCACATTTGGTGTGCCTGTGCATAGTCCAGCTCAAACCGGTTGCAGGGGCTACCAGACCCTGCTCTGGCGCGAAACTGGACAAAGGACACCTCTGTCCTGACCCTCTCATAGGTGGGTCCCCAGAGTTTGTCCCACCCCTTCCTTGGGTATAAAATAAGAAACCTGACTACATGACATCAGATATTACCTGGACTAAACTCTGCTACAGAAACCAAGTAACCTTCGACGATCTACGCTCTGCTGGACGACTGAAGAATCTCCCTTGGAGTAAAGGAGTTACTCCCCTGCAAGGCAGGCACCTCAATGCAACTGACCGGTTTGCAACTACGCAGCTCCTGACGGACTCCGAAGATTTTGCAACACAGGAGGTGGGTGCCCAAGCTTTCCCGAGGCCGACTAGTGCTCTCAGCAATCCTGAGACCTGCAGCCCTCGTGGGGACCGTGCAACCCGAACCCCTGGACACCGTGAACATTTGCAGCAGCATATGCTTTTAGGCGATCCCTGAGGCTGTGCTTTGGGCTACTTGTAGTCCAAGCCCCGAGCAGTGTTTCCACCGAAGATTACTGGCCTACACTCCACAAGTGTTCCATGGGCTGGTATTGTGTGATTCCTCTCGAGGTCCCTTCGCGATCCCTGGTCCGTTGACCTGTGGGTCCCTGAGAAGGCAACTTTAACTTTCAACGGGCTTCCCTGGTTGCTCCAGACGTGCCCTGACTCTCCATCGCTTGGGGAGTCCCCAGGACCTTGCTGGTCCTCACCGAAGCCTCTTTTCTCTGACCGCGTGGGTTGCAGTTGCCAAGGCTTGTTGGTCTCCAATCCGGAAACTGACCCCTCAGCATTTGACATCCTTCGTGGGACTGCTCGCCTGCGGACTCTGGTTGTCGTCGACGTCTCCTGGTCCCCGTGGCTGCAGAGTCAAGCTTCACCTCTTCGCACCTGAAGCACCCAACATCGGTGGGCATTCGATTGCTCCGCTCCTGGTCACGTGAAGTGACCCAGACTTTGTCCCCTCTGCTTTCAGGTTCTTCACATCTTCGATCCAGGCTTGGATCACACCGGACACTTTTCTTCTCCATGGCAGCAGTACTTCTTCGCATCACACCATTGAAAACGACGAGGGTTTCTGACACCACTTGACCCCATGCACCTGGCTTCCCTGGGCTAGGTAACACGGGTACCTCGGTACTCACAACGGTGCTGGCCTTAGAATCTTCTAAGTTTAGGTGGGTTTGCTTGAAGTCCTCTCCGAAGTGTCCTTAAACTCTAAAATTCCAACTGCGACTTTCCCATAGAGTTGTACGGAGCTCGTGTCTGTGTTCCCACACTGCACCCGTCCTCCGTGGGTCCCCTGTGTTACCACTTTGGGTCCCAGCGATTCTGCGTGCTCTAGGCACTGTGTCTAGTCAAGTCGTGGTTGTTCTACCACTTACTTAGTATATGCTTTGGTCTCCCCCTGGAGCCCACTGTGTATTGTGCTATTTACTGTCGTTCTAGTACTGTAATATTGTGTGCCTTGTTCTCTAATCTCAAAGAGATTAGTAGAGAGTGTTTAGTAATAAATACATATATTTTATATACACCTGGTGTGGTTCTCCTTTCATTTGGTCATTCAAGAGGTCATTCACTGGTAAAACAAGCTGCTTTACATTCCTTCGCGACTTAGCCTTAAGGCTGCTCTCCTTAGCTACCACTAGGATAGCTTTCAATAAAGGTTGTCTTTAACCTAATCATCAATAAGGGTCGTTTGGACTGGTGCAAGGTGCCCACTTTAATTAGTGGACAGCATATACCAGGCCAACTTCTCACAGTACCGTCTTCAATCTATCAGAGAGTACTTCGCTAAAATGTTTATGGCAACGCTTAACAGAGATAGGTCTGTAACTCGTAAACTGGTAGGGGTGTTTGTCTGGATTAAGGAGAACTCTTAACTTGGCCTTCGTTGCCTCCAGTAGCTGTGAAGAGCCATCCTGTATACAATTAAACAACTTACACATGAGAAGTAGAGGAAGGTTTGTTGAATTTGCAAAATTCCCCAGGGTAAACATCCAATCCCGGCACCAGGGAGTATTGAAGTTCATCTATAACATGCTGTTGGTCCTCCTCTGTAATTGGGTTATCTAATCTGTCCACCATATATGGAATTACACTGATTAGAGTTATATTAGATAACATGGAGTCTTCCTCTATCTGGGTATTAGGGTATTCTGCTGTGTGTAGGTTTTGATAGACTGTGCTCAATGAAGACATATCTTCAGGGTGTTTTAGCCAGGTTACTTGGTCAGTTTTAAGAGCAGTGATATCTCGTGGGCTTTTTGTTGTTTTAATTGGATGGGCCAATAGGCAACCTCCTTTTCCCCTCTTTCATATTGCCTCCGTGTATAACTCGTTCAGCTTGAACTTCTTAAGAGTGAAGTGAGGACTTCACAGGTGTGGGAGGCGTTACATTAAGTAGAAAGAATTATTTGCTTTTTTAAGTCTACTTGAGGATGGCTTAATCCCACATTCATTCAACCTTTATAATTGGTTTTTACCCACCTCACAGAAGATGTGTGATGAAGTGAGAGTACTGGCTTTCTTCTACGTATCTCTTAACCAACCCTTGTAACTTCTGTGTAGCATCTAGCATTGTACATCTAGATGTATTGCACCACCTTTGGCGCCTAGGTGGTCTAGTAATACCCATATCCAGGCAGTCCTATCATGTTGTGGTCTGATGTACTTATCTGACTCTCTGACTGACTCTCTCTCTCTCGGTGAGGCACGTGTTAAAGGCTGAAAGATCTGTTCTGATGGAAGCAACATAAGAGGTAGGCTTTGAGGTGTTGTCCTCAATCGCAGACACCAACACTTTCAGTCCTGTCCATTACAAGAGGATGGCTTATAGGGCTGCTTTGTGCACCATGGTGTCCTGCTTTGGGGTGTTTTTGAGGTTTTCCCAGGAAAGACTCCGTGAGCAGAAGCTGTCGGGCTGGTTTCGACATTCAGTTGTTGAGTGGCACCTCCGTGCTAGTTGACCACCAACTTTTCCTTCTCGACTCCACAATGCAGCATGGGCAACTGTATGTGTCCGACAATGCTAATTGCTGCGTTGCCTTGATCTGCAGCAGAGTTCCAGTATCTCAACTGGGCCTATATCAATGCTGCGATGATTAATAGTCCACAAAGGATATGAATTGGTTTGCTTCTTGACAGGCCAGCACCACCAGTCTGGCGCCACTGTAGTGTGTTATGATCATGGGTGGTGATGGAGTAGTTGGTGGAACAGGAAACCCTTTATGTTTGCACTGTGCCTAGATAAATCGAGAAAATATCCAGTGTTTACCCACACAAAACAGGTGTCCAGTTCGTATGTGGAGTAGTTTCTCTCCTTCCCTACCGGGCCTAGGTAGACCTGGAAGATTACAGCGTGCACATCTAAGGCCTCCGAGCTCAATGCCGCTCTGCTGCTCACCTGCAGCTGTCGGGCCTTTGTATTCCCAGACTACATTCATGAGCTCGGAAGCAATTTGACTGGTCTGTCCAGCCCAGAGTGATCCGGCGATCTGAAAAGTTCTTGTAAGGCTTGTGGTCACCCTGTTGCATATATTTCGGCTATCATTCTGAGGGAGCTCTGCTAAAGTGCCTCCGCCATCTTCCTCAGCAGTTAGCTATACCACCCCCCCCTCAAAACACCCTCAGAACGTATTAGTTTCATTTGTTTTTTAGCTGGTCCTAGTCTACATACAGCAGACTTAATATTTTAATCTGTACTCTAGTTCTCTCATAGGAGAGCCAGAGCCTTCCACAGTGAAAATAGCTTTTAAGGCCTTGTCACATAGGGGCATGGTACATTACATTTCTACATTTCCCACTTCTAAATAACAAGCACCCTGCCTAGTAGGCTACAACGCCTGCACAGGGTTGACTTATTAATATTCAAAAGGAATGTTTTCCCTATCCAAAAAGGGTTACTACAACAGGTCGCAGTACAGGTTTTACACTGCAGCAGCCAAGCTACAGTGGTATGCCCATCCATGTTCTCCTCGTCATACTAGTGGATGGCACAATGAGAGCTGTAGTCGACAGGTGACATTTAACTTTCTATACCATGGGTGATGTTCCTACACCATATACCATGGCCTTATAAAAGAGTTAAATATGCCAATCAAGAATTAGCATTTTCTACCTGTTTTAGGGATTAGAGCACATTCTAGACAGTAGTGCACCAGCGTAAAGAGTCTAGAAACCAGCAGGAAAATTGAGCAAAAAATAAAATAAAAAGGGTAAACAAGCAAAAAGAAGCATTTTCTCACAGGCACTGATGAATAAAAGAAAATATTTTTTCTATTTTATTTTGTATTAAAAATAAAGACAACTGAGGGATCATTTCAAATTCAAATTTATAAACTGTTTAAAGAGTAGTTCTTAGTCGCTGCAAGGAAATAGTATACACAGCCAGGTGAGAAAAAATTCAAAAAGCTCAATGAAGGTTGTTTTATTTGTCTTTTTCTTTCAGTTCCTTTTCCTTTTTTGCCCGCTCTGCTTTTGCTTCTTCCTCTTCATGTTTTTTGATCAACTCTTCAACTTCTTTTTGCTTTAAAACTCTTATTTTTGTTTTTCCATTCTCTCTTGTTAGTGTTGCAATTTCAACTGAAAAGCAAATTGTACATAAATGCATTAGTTGGCACAAAGATCAGTCTGAGAATGAGTTAATTTACACTAAATACTAACCATGTATGATTATGAGATTGCAAAATGATTTTTAGAAGCTTGCCATTCAAAATCAAATTGTAAAACTGATGCAATATAAGGAATAAACACCCACTCAGATTGCCAATGTTCCTGCTCTTAGTTAAAATTCAGAGCCAACAAAGCCTCAAGCATAATCTTTACTATACGTCACCAGGTCACTTGTAGCAATAAAATACAGCCAGTACTAAGAATAATCAGATAACATGTAAAGAGGTTAGCATCTAGAATTAACTGATGGATAATAAGAGAAAAGAAGAGTGAGAGAATGAGGGAAATTCTGTTCTACTAATTATAACAAGGCAGGGTGTAAGTACTGAAGTATAATAGTCTCTTCCAATATCTGGTAGGCTTTATTACCAACTAAACAACACTGTAAGAAAAATATTACATGAAAGAGATAAAGAAGAAAAAGTAGTGAGAAGGTGGTCAAAGTTTAAGGTTATACATCAATAAATTTGAATAAATAAGGATGTAGGAATTGTTTTGTGCTTCTAACTTCTCTATCTTTATTCTTGTAGCATTTAAACATAGGTGACCTACTAAATCAGTTCTTCAATACAGTCTGCATCGAGACGCTAAATGAGTTATTATAAGACTGAACTCGGCAATATTAACATAAATGTTAACTATTTCTAAGGATTTCAAGAAGTTATTTGTCAATGGTTCTAAATAGTGTAGCGCATTCGTCTTCTCCCAGGATATTGAAAAATTTACCATGTCGGATTAAAAAGTGTTTGTTGGTCTTGTAGTCTACCAATTGTTAGGATTGCAGTATTTCAAAGTTGGCATTCTGCATTTACATGCATTTGGATTTTGTGTTTTGAAGTCAAGATCTAGTCAAGTTAAGGGGCATTCAGATACTCCATGGTCAATTACTGAACACTGGGATATGATGGGAAGTAGAGAGATGACAGTGAGGAAGTACTCAAGCTGTGATCCTGCACCATGAACAAAAGATAAAAAGGTGTATTGTCAATTCATCAGGTATGTAGGGTGCCATGGTTCTGTGATAGCATGGCCAGCCATTAACTGCTTCTTCTCTTTCAAGATTGTCCTAATCAGTCTTATATAGGGTCCGATGTTATTTTTCAGTGTCCACCCTGTTTTTTATGCTATATTCCAGTCTCATCTCTGTATTCAATTCATATTATAATTTTGTTTAACATAGAAGAAAAAGTTCAGTTTGTTTCCATTGGGGGCATATATAGACCCAATAACAAAGCATTTGTTTGAAGTGACCTTCTACATCAATCCAGATATTTACTCTGTAACCTTCTTGCAGAGACAGCTGGTTGTTTTACTGGCTCATCACTGGGGCAAGGTCTTTCTTCGTTATTTTAAAGAGAAACAGTCCAGTGTTCTGGAGGCAAGCAGATAAAAAATATTAACTGGATTTGCTATCAAAGGACACCGATAAGGTCACAACCCACTTTCACAGTTTATAAAATGTACTCTTTGAAGTTGCTCAGATGTCATCTGTGGGCAAGGTTTTGGTTTGCATGTAAAAATACAAGGCCTTTTGCAGGTTATTCTCAAATGAGTTGTGATTAATGTTTAGCAAGTGCATCTCCACATGGTTAAGCCACCATACACTGGCACATAGGAAACTAAGAACAGATCTGAAAATGAGTGTATTTCAGATCACTAAAAAAAAGCCAACAAAGCAGAGAAACCGCATCAGGGTAGGACGAAAAGGGCAGCGTGTCCTGCTAAACAGCTACTTCAGGCCCAAACATGCTTTGAGCTTAACTATTTTGAACATGATGAGTGCACTTTGGGAACATGAGCTGGGTGCACCACCGGACTCGACTGGAACTTTAGAGCATTGCACAAGAGGTGTGCACAATGTAGTGGTACCAGGGCCGCACCTGCAAGCTGTGGGATCCCAGGTATCTATGGAGCTTTTGACTACGTGATGTTGAGACTGCATCATCACCCACAACAAAGGCAGGGGAATCAGAAGACCATAATAGTTAAAACGGCAAGAAGTTGGCAGACACTGTGGGTAAGAAATTGGTGCAGCATTCTGATCTCAGAGAACTCCTGCAGAAGTGATTGCCTCACAACTCTCTGCTGACAAAAGGGCTGGCTGCAAACCTTGAAGCTGCAAGATAGTCAGATAGACTAACAAGCCTGCTGGAAAAGTGCCTGAATGTTAAAGAGCACTTTTATGGAAGCTCCCTTCTTCCCTATAAATATCCCCACTCTAATTACCTCCTCTACCCTTATTCGGTGCCTGCTCTCTCTAGAGTCTTAGTGTGGCATCCCACTTCAGCTCATCACTCTGGGATATTTTCCATTCACCTACGTCCAGGGCCCACACAAAGTTTGGATACACTTTTGGGGTTCCCTGCACTATAGGTGCCTTTTCAGATATATGTGAGGTGACCTGACACTGGTTATCATACTGGCACCCAAAGGCTATCCAGATGCTTGATGTTTAGGTTCACATATAAATGAGGATTTGACAAAAATCCTGAATCACATCTCAGCAAGACAAAAGCTTTTGATTTGCCTCTTGTCCAGTATATATGGTCATCGAAGCTGGGCTTGAGATCTCTGGAACTATAATTTGTTTTCCTCCCCATCACCCTCTTTTTCTAATTAATACGTTTAAAGGTTTTGTGACACCCCCATATCACAAAGTGCAACATACTCCTTTCTTCGCACTCAAATTCACTATTTTAACCAGTTGAGACCAGATAGTGCCACACATCAGGGTAACTCCAACACCCCTCAATGTCCTTGCTCTGAACCACTCCAGAATGGGACATTATATAAAAAGAAAAATGTTACTTTCATACCTCTCCTCCAAGTGAGCCAACATTTCCTTACTGCAGGAGACCCACCTCAGCCAGAAAGAATTGGACAAGCTGAAAAAGAACTTGGTAAGGAATGTTATATTCAGCAACCCTAAAACACCACCTTTTCTTTTCCGCAAATCAACCTCTGGCTCCACCAAGAAGTGCGGAGTGGCCTTATTCCGGAGAAAAATGCTGCCATGTAGGAACCTAAAGACTTGGACTGACCCAGAAGGTAGAAGTGCATTTGCTAAGGTATCACTTTACAACAGACCACTTATTATTGGTTCTCTTTAGGCACCAGATGCAACCAAAATCAATTTCCAGACCTGCCTTTCTAGAGTAGTGACAAAATTCAGATACACTGACACACTAATCAGCAGAGATTAGAATCTAGCACTGATCCCCTTCTAGAATGCCCAGGCCCACCCAACTCATACAATGACAAAGCATTGATGGGGTTGTAATAAGCAATCATGGGTTAATAAACTTCTGGAAAATGGATTTATCTTCCTTTCTAATCAAGAACAGACTAATTTATTGTAATAGGCTCCCTTGAGAAAGATGTTCTTGGGTGCAAACTACTAGAAGACACGCTACTGGACCACTCTCCTGCAGCCACGACTGACCTCATCACCCTGGCTCACCGACCTTGGGAGATGAATGTATTTAAATACAAGCTTCATTCGAAAGAAACGTGCTGCAAGGGCAAATCATAACATACGCTTTGGATAAAAAAAAAGGGTCTGTACCATCAACAGAGATGCTGAGAAAATCCTTGAAAGGGGGCCTAATGATAGAAGATAATTCAAAATATAAGTAGTACAGTAGAGAAACAATCCAGACTCCAATCCTCTGTCAAGTCTCTCAATAGAATTTATGTGGAACACTTATGGACCAAAATAGGGCACCTGAGCTGACAAAATTCTCTCTCGACTCCCTCTTCACAAAGCCCATTGAATATACCTAGGCTCCTCTTCAATAGCACCACTATGAGTGAAGGAAAAAACCTGGGCCGACTCTAGTAGACCAACTGAAAAGACGGTAAACACAATAGAAAAACCCTGCCTGGCTAACAGAGAACCCATCACCACATTTTATGAAAAATGTACTCTTCTAAGAGAAACAGGCCAGCACCACAGAAAAAAGATTGTCTATATTCACTGGCTATGTCATGTGTAAAGGGAGAAAACAGACACCTGATCAGTGAGGAAATATCCAAAGATGAAATTTCAAAACCTTATTAGACCGTCGTAAAACAAGTCCTCTAAGAAAACTTCTTCCCTGGAGAATTCGACAAACTACGAAAGACTTTTGATAAAACATTGTACAACGCTTTCCAGGAAGCTGAACTCTCATACACACTGTCTTTTCTCAAACAAAGCACTGATCATTCTTTTCAACAAGCCTTGAATGAATGAATGAATACGCATTTTATAAAGTGCATAGCTACTCCTGTAAGGAGTGCCCCAGTACCGAGCAATCAGAAGCGTGCTGAAGAGGGAGGAAAGAGGAACCTAAAAAAGCCAAGTCTTGAGATGTTTGTGAAACTGAGGCTCTGACGGAGATTGCCTCAGCTGCAGCGGGAGGGAGTTCCAGAGTTTCGAAGCAAGAAAGCAAAAAGATCTTCCTCCGGCACGAGCTTTCTTGATTCTAGGCACTTACATAAGTAATGCCTCTGAAGATCTGAGTCACCTCCTAGAGGAGTAGGGAGCAAGAAGAGAGTAGATTGTGATTCTACCTCAGCCTTCCTGTGGATCCCATAAAGGGATCATCTCCACAGTTTAAGTGATAACTGATTAATACTGACATTCATTAAGATCATGGCAAAGGTCCCAGCGAAAACGCTTAAGAGCGCAATTCCTCAGTGTAATATGTCTGACAGAAAGGTTTTGTCCCACAGTCTCATGGCAACACTATCACCTATTGTGGCTAATAAGAACTCTCCAAACAAAAGCATTGCTTTTTCTCTAGATGCAGAGAAAGCCACTGACAGGATTGAATCGGGGTACCTATTCAGAATCCTGAAGATGGTGGGACTCAGAGGTTGCTAATACAATTATACTGTGGCGTTTCCTTTCTCATACCTTCACAATCACTAGGCGAACAGAACAGGGCAACCCTCTCACACCATCGCTTTTATTTGAGGTAGAACTATGACAAAGCCTAGAGATCAAGAGCGTTCACACATGCACTGGGTCCTCTAAGAGATTATATGCAGATGATATATTCTGATACTTACAGCCCTAGACGCTATATCCCTTGCTTTGCTTTCCTTAATCACGTATTCCTCCTCCTTCATGAAGTACAAGGTCAAGTGGGATAAGAGTGAAGTGCTAGTGAAGCTGGTGTACACAACTCAAACTTCCATAACGAGATTCCCCTGTGCTCTCTTTCATATGAGGAGACTTGAGACCACATTTAAAAGTCAGTAAATTACACGGGGACAAACTGTCTCGCAGCCTACAAATGCCACACTTCGAAACATACTATTTAGCATGTCAACTCTCATATCTAGCTGACATATCCCCCAGATTACAAATTGCTGTGCAATGGGGAGTCTTGGGATGTGACTTGATATGCCTGCCATGGGACATTGGTTACAGATATGTCCACCTGGCAAAGTCTCCTGTTTTGCATACTGGTAATTCACAAGTGTTTAAGTTAATGCACTCCTTCATAAAGGAGTCATTGTCATCTGGTTGAACGTGGCTATAAAAATTGGAGGTTCCACGATATGCTGAGAACAATTTATTTTCTAAGGGAGGCAAAAGCCAGAAAAGTGCAGATATGATCAAAGGCAAGCTTACGTCAGCAAGAAAAGGAAAGAAAGCGGAGTTGTGGGTGGCATGAATGGGCAAGAAATTAATATATAGGTTACAAGATCAAATGGTGATCTTTGACCTGGAATGGCACCACCTCAGGTGGTGGGAATGACTGAACTATGACCCTCCTGGGACTGGTTTAACCATCCACTCACAAAAACACCCAGGTATTGAGTTCAATGACCTCTGCGTTCACTGCACATCCTAACTCCTGCCCTCGTATCCTCTTCAATTTCCTATTTCTCTCCCCAGTCTAGCTTACAGCATCCCTCTGAATTAATCTTTTAATGGGTTTCTAACTAATGCTCATTTCCATCTTTTTTCCTGTTATGATTGTCCCATATGTTATGTACCGAAAGCGTGGCGGTAACACCCAGGGCTTGAAATTATACAACTTGTAACCATCCGATTCAATGTATGGTATGGATATTTGGGAATACTTCTGTCTTTGTATGTTTAGACTATTTGAATAAAGAATAAGTAAAACAAAATAATAAAATCAATTTAGAAAGTCTTCAATTAGCTTAACGGCAATCAAGAGACACTAATAAGCATTTCCTTACACGACTGCAGCTATCGAGAACATGTTCCACAAACATTTAAACTAAGATACCTGTTCTGACTCTGCAGTTTGTGGGTTAGCAAAGGGTTGGTCTCATTTCCATCTTTAGCTTCCTTTGCCAAAGTCTTCATATGGATTACACCTTTTTTCACTTCTAGGTGCAGAGGGGGAAAGGTCCCTCTCGTCATACCACAGTGAAGCTAGATGCTGTAGTTTTTGGGGGTTTTCGATATCTTATGCAGTTTGCCACATGAACCTCACAGGCAGGTTAGGCAACCCCTCACAGCTCGGGTCAGTGCCTATTACACTCATCGTAACAAGTCCACTCTTCTGGGTGCTTAATACTCCAGGAAAACACCCGGGCTTCTCCTCCTGGACAGTCTCTTTTCCTGAAGGGCCAGGCACACTCCTTCCTTCTCTACTCATGCATGCTTTTAGGTACCAGTCAAAGCCACAGCTTTCCTGCAAGACTTCAAATGATGTCCCTTCACGTTTGGTAGAATGGTTGTCAGACATTAGTCCTGTATCACAGTAGCTCTTCGAGTACTCTGTAGAGCACTCCTTTTTGTTGGTCAAGAAGGACCTGAAAATGACAGCGTGGGATGGTTTGGGCCACACCTTTATACTGGTTTTTGGGACCATAGATGTTGATCCACCATCAAAAGTCCAAGAACCAGTTTGGGTTGGGTCCTTTTCAATTTCATTTTCTGGCTAACACAGCCTTTGTGCAAGCTGATGGCTCTCACAGCAGGTGGTTATGGTGTTGGTTACAAACAGGATTGTCCAAAACATTAGGACAATAGTGTGTGAAGATATTGTACCTGGCTGTCATCAGCCTTGCTGTAGTACCATTCTAGGAAACTTTCATACTTCTAAAAACAGAATCCCTTGACTCTCTTCCATTCTGCCGCCATCAACCAAAAAGAAGTGCTCATAAAGGACTAATCAACAATTCCCTGCTAAAGGTTCCTCTGTGAATTTTAGGGATAGCCCTGTTTCCATCCCCACCCTATACTTCAGTGTTTGGGCTCCTCTTTTCAGCTCCAGAAATACAGGCAATACACATCTGTTGTCTGCGGAAACAGTAACCCACCTCCATTTTGAGCCATGTTAAACCAGAGACAATTCAAAACGGATTATGCTGGTTCCAGCAAATATACTCTAACCACAACATGGAGTATTACTACCAACCACACATTTCACACATGCACACGGAATGTAAGTGCAAGGATATGGATGTTACACACATAAGCTGAACTTTACTCCACCTGAACCAGGAAAAAGGTCTGGTCATTACTATAAGCCACAAAAATCTGGTATGCTGCCAACATTGCTTTCTATCAACAACAGAGGACGTAAGAAGTAGTCCCATGTCGAGATAGAGGGCACGCTTGCTGCACCTCTTCCGGTGACAGATCAGGTTCTGGAATTCAGAATCATCATGGACAAGCCAAGAACGTGGCACACAGATTACTGGATGACCTGGGCCAAAGAAAAAGTTAGGATACCAGGTTCACATGCGGTCGGGTCACTCAGGGCAGAGGTTTACCATGCAGGGCACATTCCTGTCCCACTGAATTGTTAGTAGTTGGAGTTTATTGTAAACTTCATCCCCTTCTAGGCTGCACCACAGCTGCTTCTAGGTGGATCCCAAATAACTTAATTGCTGGAGCCTGTGTCTTCCACCCTTTCCTCCCAGAAGATTGTGATTCTACCTCTGTATGCAATAACATCAGAAATTGGACCAAAAACATTAAAACAGTTTCAAACTCAGTCATATCTCATACCACAGAAAAGCTCAGCATTTTCCTCAACATACACGAATGCTCGCCTTTTTCTCAAAAAGATCTTTCATTCTCAAGTTCCTACTAATCCCTCTGTAAATGCTCTGCTCCCCCTTGAACTCTATGGTAACCATCCTCTTCCTGCTAACCTCAGGCCATTTTCCACCTTGCACTTTTTCTCTTACTCTGCCCCATCCTAACTCCCCAAACTCCTACGTCTCAAGTACATTTTATTCTCCTATAACCACCACCCACCTTCTTCATCTGTCCACACTGTCTCTCCCCCCCACTCATGTAAGCTTCCTTGTCCTCTAACTGCTATATTCCCCTTCCTAACTTCCTCATCACCTTTCTATCCCACCCTCTGCATTCCATTTAACCTCCAGACCCTGCCTAAATCCTCTGACCTCCCCCCTTGCCTCCTCTGTACACCTATACTCAAAACACTACTGTAACTTCTCTGTCCTATTCTTACCCTCTCAACCTTCTAATCCAGCGGCTTGAGTTGCCACCTCCCCACAGCCATTCGAATAACCATATCCCGCTGCAACACTACATCTTCTCCCCATCCACCTTCTCCAAGCTAGCCGTGGCCCCTTTAACTTCTCTGAACCTGCTCCCTCCTACAAACTCTCGCATTAAGCATCCTCTTTTGTCGAACCACTTTGTCCCCCTCCTACCTTTACCATCCGCTCCTACCATACTTCCTTCGTAACACCATCCTTGTCGGATCTACTTACTTTTCTCAGCAGAAAGCTTACTAACATCCATTGTCTTGTTTAACACTTTGACAGCTAAGGCAAGGGCATCCTTCAAACTCATGCCTCCTTCTTTGTAGTCCTGTTTTAGCATTGAAACAGACGCCTGGAAAAAAATGAAGTTGGTGTATGAGGAATTTGCGTAGCACCCCATTTGCTAAATCACCTGAATACATTAACATCAATCAATCAGGGGTTTATAAAGCACGCTACTCACCCGTGAGGGTCTCAAGGCAAGGCATAAATGTAACAGTAATATACAGTGCTTCTGAAAAGTATTAGAGTGAAAGAGCTGGTAGGCACTCCCTTCACTAGTAAAGAAAATCTCTGACAATCTTGCCCTGGCAGTGACAGTCATTAAAGCTGAAGGCCTTCCTAATGACGTTCCCAGATTGGGGAGTGGGTCTGGAGGAAGATCCCAGAGGCATACTGGCAATTGGTTCATAGTTGATCTAGAACAACAATACAGATCTCAGGACAAAAGGTAAGTGAAAAAAATAAAAGTATAAGTTACTTAACTGTATTCCTAATTCTCTTCCATGGGAATCCTCAACAAAGTCATAAGCACTGAATATTCCCGCCTAAGTGCGGGGTACCCGTAGTACATATTATATTTAAAAAAAAACTCATATATATATAGCTTATATTCAAGGCTAAAAATGCCCCATATACATTGAGTTTTCATTTAATGAACCTCTCACCAGACTCAAGCATTTCTGTACATCAGAAAAAGAGAGCATAAGGTGCAAGCACAGTCTTTATTGAATAAAAAAAACTGCATGGGAATTCAAAGGCATAGTTAACCAATAGGCTGCATTTAAAACATAACAAGTAAATACTGGCACTATGCCTTTAAGACTTCCAATACCTCCGGTATCACATCGTGCACCAACGGTGACAGTTAGGTCAGCTCTTTTTTCCGGCTCCTTCAGTGAGGATCCTGGAGCACGAAGCTCTCCTATTTTTTGGCTTCCTGTCAAAAGGTTATTTTCAAAAAACAATTTTCTTAGCTTCCCTCGACGTCTTTCTTAATTTAGAGTGGGGTAGTAGTTTCCTGACGAAATTTTATTTTTTTCTGTCAAAAACGCCTTACCTTTTTGTCAAGTGTCCTGCAAGTGGCAAAAGAAGGCACAGACTGACCCTTCAGACAGACAGACAGACCCTTCAGACAGACAGACCCGACAGACAGACCCGACAGACAGACAGACCCGACAGACAGACAGACCCGACAGACACAGACACACACACACACACACACCTGAGATTTGTCATCATAGTAAGAAACTCTCAAAGAGCACTTTAAAGGGCAGAGAGAAAAACCCTCTACATGGTTTACAGGAGAGAGGAAGAACTGGATCATCAGGAGGACTTAACACAACTTCCTCCAAGAAGACTCCCTCTCTCCCCAAGACAGACTCCAGAGGCAGATCTCCAGAAAGGCAACAAAAGCCACAGACAAGATCCACATCTAGAGGTATGAAAATACCTATGTGTTTCCCATCTGCGTCAAGATCGACGTCAATAGTGCCTTCAGCTATAAGGCACACTTCGCCTTCAAGACCTCCGTCCGCGTCAAAGTAACGACGACGAACGTCGAGAGACTCGAAACCTGTCGCCCAGAGGGATTCCGTCGCCTGCTCACCGCCACTCGACATCGAAAGAGAGGTCACCGTTTGACATCGAGGAGAACATCGCCTAGGTAGACTCCGTCAACTGCAACATAGTGCCGTTCCACATTGAGGCACACTTCACCGGCGAAGCCTCCATCGATGGTCTCACATCGCCGCTTGGTGTCGAGGCACACAATGCCTAGAAGGCCTCCGCCGACAACAGCACTTTGCTGCTCGACATCGAGGCTAGATTCACCCAGTGTTTTGATGACGTTTCAACACCATTCAACATCACAGACTATGACGATGTCGAAACACCATTTTCAGAAGGGCGAGCATCAGCTAGACGCACAACATCAAGGATTTCCTCTCATACATCTTTGGAGGGGCAGATGTCTCCTAATCAGCCAGAGGTTTCTGAGACCCCATTCAACCGGTCACCACACTGGCTGGAAAGAGTCTGCAAGCAGCAGCACTTATCGTCTGCTCAGTGTCACCTTGTACATCAGTTCTCCTGAGAGGTAGGTTTCCACTCATCAGGTGTAGATCACAATGTGGCTCATGGAAGCTAAACATTTACATGACCGCTACCAACAACCTTTCTTTTTTTCAATCTTAACTGGCAAAGGAATTTCAAGCAAAATTCTAGGCTTCTTGATCAGCTACTGAAACTTACCTTTGGGCAGAATTTCGACAGAAAGCTGGCTGCGAAACAGCCACTAAATTATAACTAAATTACATCAAGAGTGTTTATTCCTACCAGTTCAGGTTTAAGATCAAATTAAAGAAGACATCTTCATTTTGAAGATCTATATTATTAATTTTCTAGATGTCCTCTATGGAGCATCCACACAATACTTACAGCACTGTTGTTACCAATGCAAGTTGCTTTCCATCCACCATAATTTCCACTGGGATCACTCTGATACAGCTGAAAACCATAATGTTTATCCCAACCAATGTACAGCAGAGAAACACCAAACGGTCGCTTGCCTGCAAAATACAAACATATTATTCATATATTACAGAAAAAATTTCAAACCGAACAGCAGTTAAACAAATTTATTACGCTACAAATGAGGCAAGCATGCCATTTTCTTTTAGGCATTGTTCGAATCCACACCCTAAGTCAGAAAGAACAGATGGAATATAATGCTCAATGCAGCAGATAGCAATACCAGAGAGAAATTCAAGATTGTTAATCATGTTACTTCTGCATTACTATCAAAGAAGATTACTTTAACGGCATACCGTTCTTAGATTTCCAAATCCTATTTCATGGCATCCAAGTAGACTGAGAAGTAGCTATAAAACTAAACTAGGAGATTTGATAACAATATCCACCTACATTTGAGGGGCCCAAAAACGAGGCTAGGATGCCTCCTCATTAATAGAAGCTTTGATACAACACATTGTTTGCTTAAAAGGCCAGCATTTTACTATCGAAGAACTGTGTGATAAACAGAGAATGAAAAATGGTAACAGACTTAAAATACACACTGGAGTGAAGAGTAACGGCTCTCAAAGACAGAAGTTCAAAAAGTAATTTTACGCACATCATTTCATCACACTTATCGAACGATCCAGAACATCAAGAATTTCTTTACATTTGCTTTCTATGGAGCAACATATGAGTCGTTCAACTGACCTATAGCCTAAGTAGATTTAAAGCTATGCTAAAATAAATGTGGCTACATTAAAGCAGAAATCATCTGCAAAGCCAATTAGGCAAAGCTGGGCTGCACTATTAATAGTTTGAGTGTTGTGCTTTTTAAAACTATCCTAAAGAAGTCTTCCTCTGAATTTTTTAAGGCTTAACCACAGTGGGAATAAGTGAATATTTGTTTCCAAGTCCAGATTTCAGAACTTAGACAGCTAGTTTTCTGCTACATGGTTCTATCTTCGCCACATTTCCAACTTCTCCCTGGTTAATAGGTATCACCTTTTGGCTTTGCCAAAGGTGTTCAGCATTTGGAAAAGAAAAAAAATGATCATAGTCAATATTGACAAGAGAAAAATAGTATGATGGTGTATGCGTGCATGCATATGTATGGGTCATCACAATATGACAGCTCTAGCATGGTGATGTGTGTGTATGCATATGCCACGACATGATAGTCATTCCAAAATAATGGAAACCAATCCTGGAGTGTGAAATGTAAAACAAAATATTTTTTTAAAGTGTGCCAAAGTCCATTTAAAAAAAATAAAGGAGTGACAACGGTTAGCAAAGGGCAGCTGCTGAGCACTCAAAATAATTAAGAACACATCTTAAGGAGGTGGGAGGGAGCAATGGTAGATGAGATGGCGTGGGGGGGCTATGCGGGTTGAAAATGAAACAGACATGCATTAACAACAGAAGGGGATGGAAGATCAAGAAGTAGGGGATGCAAAAAAAAAGTGGGGGGTAGGTGATGGATGAACGCGAGGGTAAAGATTTGAGTGGGGAAGAATGTAGTAGTTCCCGGAATGTAAACTGTTGAAGGATATAAATCATTCAATCAAAAGGATGGAAAGAAGCTATACTCAAGGGGAGGAACAAACACGTGAAAAGGAAGGAAATCCTTTGAATAAGCAAGAAAATAACATATACAAGAAAGCCAAACAATGGCCCAAAGCCCACTGTTAATACTGATATTGTCCACAATAGGTCTTCGACAACAGATAATTAAATGCGGTCTGTAGGCTATCCTCAACAAAAGCACTCTGAAGATGCAAGCAGTCTTTTCAATTAACATTGCAAAGCTACATCTGGATAGTGGAGTTATAAGATCTTCACAATTTTGAGTTCCCTCAATGATGACATTTCATCTGCCCTGCTGTTAAGTTTGAATTGCTTATCAGCAATGGCTCTAGAACTAGATTTAGGAAATGCAATGTTATCCTATGCATGAGGCAGATACATTCATGCAGTGCTTTTCTAAACAATGTGCCTGTCATATTTGCCTGCTGCATTACCTATACACAGGCACAGCCCTGGAATTAGCAAAGCTTTGAAAAGCAGCAGCAATGCATGCCCAGGGTCCTCATTGCCAATTTGGATAGAACCACTCTCCCCAATTCTAACAGAATCAAGCATTACCTCAGATAAAATGGTGCAGGAGTCTGCAAGGATTGGAGTACGATACAACATGGACAAATCTACTGTAGAAGTAAATACTGGAGTAGCGGGGCACCAGAGGCATCCCTGTAGATATTGAACTCATTAAGTCAGAAGCAGGAGTAGCAGTTTTCCTCTCTTGTTCTCGAATATAGAATTTCCAATTCAGTCAGGATCTAAGCATAACTACAAAGTAAGTATGAAAAAGGTTACTTACGTTTTAGATTCACATTCTATATGCTCTCTGGAATCTGGTTTTGGATTCAATCTTGGTTTTATCTGCATTCATGATGGGATAGTTGCAGTCATTATACATTGCTTAGCAGCCAAGTGCCTTATGCTGGAAAACAGCATTCTGGCAGAAAATTACAAGGTCTTCAGTGTACCGTAGTAAATGAATGTATTCTTCACCTAATTCTCGAGGATGAGTTAACATCTTGGAATTGAACAGTGAGCTTAGCCACATAAAGAGCACATAAAAAAGGTATTGAAATACATCCTTGTTTCAGACAAATAAATGTTATAATACTTTCACCCAGAGTGCATCATAAATCTAATTGGGCAACGACCCATGCTTTATGATTTGCGCAGCGGTCGTCAGACCTTACTTGATGAACCTAAAAAAGAACTTCCAGGAGTACTACAGAGAGAGGCTTTGGCTCTACTCACATGTTGGACAGGAGCTCATGTTTTGATTGGGCAGATGTATGCCTCCACAGACGTAGTGCGTCCCCTCTAGGCAGCTGTGATTATTTTGCCAGTATATGCAGCTCCTGAGCCAGCAGCAGAATGGCCGAATATTGAAAGCTTACAATGGGGCTGAGTTTGACCTTTTGGGGCACATACATGGCACTGTAATGCTCTTAACAAGTCTTCGATAAGTGGATTGTTTTTGTGTACAGTGTTTGTTTTTCTCTGGCAGCAGCAGAGATGGAAGAAGGGGCAGTCAGAAGGAGTGTACTGTTGTTTCCAACATCAGCACCCTCCCCTTCCCATCATTAACTTTAGACTTCGGAGTAAAGTTGTGTATTGGACAGCAATAAGGGATGCTCAGGGCTAAACTAATCTACATGCATTTTACATACATAAAATGGCAGTCCTTGAAAGAATAGTACTTTTTCTCTTTAATTCCTACTATAGCACAGAGCAATTTGCCTGGCCCCACCCAGTGTTAAGAAACGCGAATGGTGTGAGATGCACTAATCTTTATAAAATATGTGCCCAATACCAAAAATCTCTTTGAAACCATTTAAAAAATATGGCCAGCTAAATATTTTCTGTTGTCGACATAGTCGCTGCATTTGATATTGGACAGTATGAAAGTGATCTCTCAGAAAGCTTTTTTCCAAAGGTGCACATTACTACCCGAAGCACCTTTATTGTGACGCCATCAAATCTGGAGAATAGTTTTAGCATGATTCGTAAGTAGGAACCATGCACGAAAATGCATACGGAATGTCTACAAATAATATTCCAGCATCATCATAAACCTCTCCTGTGGAACTAGCAAATGGATAAACTGCAGAAAATATGTGGAACTTTCGGTTTATGGATGCCATTACATAGAATAAAAGACTAACTGCTATTAAGGCAGCAAGATAAACGTGTTTTTATTTACGGTCAACAGCATGACCAGTAGCAGAAAATACAGATTATTGGAGTTTCAAGGTGCTGGATATGTGTGAAGATGCTATTTGTTCGGCAGCCAGGTAAATATTAGAGAATGTTAATTGGCTATGTGTAGTGGCAGTCAGTGTGATGAACAGCCGACTATTTAGCAGTGTGCCGGTGAGAAATAGGAGATACTGCTGCAGGATTGAGGGACAACGGCAAAGTTAAGTCTGAGTCTTAACATTGTGACAGCAGGCACAGTTGCAGGATAGATATTATTAGGCTCAATGTGTGCGAGTCCAAACACAGGAAAGTCAAGGAGGGGGCTACTGAACAGCAGGGCTTTAAGTGGGGATGAAAAAACTGGGGGGGGGTCTCTCAAAGGGGCGTGGGCAATGTAATTAAGGGCGTAGGGCGTGGCTTAAAAACATGTAAGCTAAAAATCTGTTCTTAGCATAGCGTGCCACCCGACTTGTATTTTGCTGTTTCTGTCATTGCATGCAGATATATGAAACAACAAGAAACATACCTACAAGTGAGGACTATTGGCTTTGTCAATAATTGTTAGTTGCATAAGATAAATAAGCAGCAACTATGACTTGTTGTATATAATATTGAAAAAGCTTCCAATTAAAGCCCTGGTGACACCACGACTACGTTGTTGCTCCTGCGTTTCAAAAAGAGAAGGGAAATCCAGAGAGAAAATGACTCTTTAAAGGATTTCCCTTCCCCTACAACGCTATCCTGGCATGACGTCATGCTGTAACCTCCACTTGTGAGAAGTGAGCAGTGTGAGCACGCGCACATCGATGTGCCTGCTGTCACTGCAGTCCGGAAAAAAGACGGACCGCCTGTGCCAGGGCACAAAACAGGGCCCGATAGAGACCTGTTTCGAGGCCTCTTAAAGCCCTGCTGAACAGGAATAAAGAGCACTGGCAGAGCCAAAATGTGTTTAAGCACTATGAAAATCAAGTAGAACATCTGGAGGACGGAGCCGGGCCAGCTAAGATGATGGTCGCTCTTCTTTGAGCTCCCGCTTGGCCCCCGGCACGAAACTTGCCACCTTTCTCTCAGCTAATGATCTTATTCAACATTGTTAGGAAATTACACACTCTAAGGGCTCAATCCTGGACCTCGTTATATCTAAAGCAGACCTGCTCACTACTGCTCCCGCCATCCATGTAGACTGGTCTGACCATTTCCTCATTCCCTTCTGTTTTCACCTATCGCACGTTATAACTCTTGGCCAACCTAAAAGGGCTTCTACCTTGTTCCGCAATACTAAAAACATTGATCTTGACACTCTTTGTGATTCTGCTATGCGCTCTCTCCCTAGGCCAGACCCGAACGTGGATGTCAATGATCTCACCTCCCATTGCCTCTCAGTCCTTGCAGTCGAAATCGGTAAGGTCGCTCCACTCCAAAGCAAAAGGTAAAGGCCCACCCCCTCAGCACCGTGGTTCAATAAAGCCCTCTATAATGAAAGGAAGAACCTAAGAATCTTGGAGAAACGCTGGAGACAATCTCCATCCACCACCAATCTCTTTTACGTTCAGCAAGATCCAAATAACACAATCACATCTTCCGAGAAAAAGCATCACATTTCAGATCCCTCCTCGACTCAGCCAAAAATAGACCCAAAAAACTCTTTGACCTCATCAAAAACCCTAACTGCTCTCCCCCAACCATCAAGCCTGAGGATTCTAAAAGAAAGCAGCAGAATTCGCTATATTCTTTGATGAAAAGGTAAAATCACTGGTGGATCAGGTCACTCACCCCACCCCCTTGAGGAGCGAAAATCCTTAGTCACTTGGCAGAACTTTGCCGTCATATCGGAAGATGACCTCCTCAAATGCATCCGCAAAACCAATCCCTCCAACCATTCTTCTGACCCCATCCCTAGTGACATCGCCATTGATTTCTACACCCATACTCTCTCTTACTGGACCAGGCTGATTAATCTCTTCCTCAGTCAAGGTTCCCTTCCGGTTGCCTTCAAAACAGGACAGGTTACCCCTCTTCTAAAAAAAACCCTCCGCTGATGCAAACGACCTCAACAACTTCCGCCCCATCACCAACCTCCCTTTTCTTTCAAAAATCACAGAAAAATGTGTTGCGAAACAACTTTCCCTACATATCACGGACAATAATCTTCTTGACGTTTTCCAGTCTGGTTTCATTCAAAATTGCAGCACTGAAACAGCCCTGCTGCAAGTGATTGATGATGCGCTGCATATACTCGACTCTGGGGAATCGTGTCTTCTGATTCTTCTAGACCTCTCTGCAGTGTTTGACACTGTTAATCATAACACCCTCCTTAACACTCTTCAACAGAGAATGGGCTTGGAAGGCACAGTGCTTAAATGGTTTACCTCATTCCTCTCGGACAGATCCCAAATGATCAAGATAGCAAACAATCTTTCGTCTCCATTGGCGGTAGGTCAAGGCGTCCCTCAAGGTTCTATCCTGGCACCCACTTTATTTAATCTCTACCTGGAACCATTAGGGAACCTCCTAAGTAAATCTGGGATCCACTACCATCTCTATGCGGATGACACTCAAATCTACCTCAAGGTGTCCTCCGCACACGACCTCTCACTTCTCAACTCTACTCTCAACTCTATTCACAACTGGATGTTAGCTCACCAACTCATTCTAAATCCCTCCAAAACTGAATTTCTCCTCCTATCTACCTCTCTCTCCCCTCCTCCTGTTCAATCTTGGATGGATCAGCTGAACTTTCTCAACAATAAGCCCATCATTGTCGACAGCGCTAAATCCCTGGGCGTCATACTTGACAAAAGACTCAACCTAATTTCCCACATCAACTCTATTGCTAAGAATGCGCGCTACCAGCTGCGGCTTCTCTGGGGGATTCGACGGTTCTTCCCGGAGCAAGACCTAAAAACCATGGTCCAATCGCTGGTTCTCTCTAGACTGGATTATTGCAACTCTCTTCTGACTGGCCTCCCCAAATCCCACCTCTCCCCTCTCAAATCCGTCCTCCATTCAGCAGCTCGCTTTATTTCAGGGTCCAAACGAAGTGACCACATCACCCCTATCCTGTCTTCTCTTCGATGGCTTCCCATCGAGGCAAGATCTATTTACAAAACTGCCTGCATCACCCACAAAGCCTTGCACACTTCCTCCCCTCGTTACCTGGCGGATAAACTGAAAATCTCTGGAGGCTTTAGACCTTCTCGGAATGCGGAAAAGCTTCTGCTTGAGCCGCCCTCCTTCAAAAAGGAAAGATCGATGGCTCAATCCTTCTCAGGGAATGCCGTGAGAATCTGGAACTCACTTCCTCCATTGCTCCGTGCAACCTCCTCTACCCGGATCTTCAAAGCTGACCTCAAATCTCTTCTCTTCCAAAGACACTTTCAGAACTAATACACTCATTTTCAGGCCCCTCAAGGAAGTTCGTCCTTCATTGTAAATTTGTAATATTTTCTTGTACATTCCTCATCCTAGTTTGCTGTGTTTGATATTGTGTCTTTGCCTTCTATGGTTTTACCTTACCTTCTTGCCTTCTGTTTATTTTTGTAACGTTTTAATCTGTATTATCTTCCTCATGTAACGCAACTGGTTCTATTGTACAGCGCTCTGACACCTTCAGGTAAAGTTTGCGCTATATAAAAATGCATTAAATAAATAAATAAATAAATAAATAAAATAAAAGAAGGTGCTGACGTGCGGGGGTGACTTCCACAAGCTCCCCCCTCCACGGCTGAGACAGAGCCCGAATGAGAAGTGCCAGGCCCATGCAGCAACCTGATGGTGCTGGAATGCGATCGAGACTTGGAGGCCAAGGGAAGATGACGGCCTCTGACTGAGTCCTGGACGCGATACCGGCGCCCACGCTCCTGGCGGCCCAGTGACCTGCATGGGGCATCCCCTTACCCCCCTCCCGCCTCCCCCAGACAACTTAGGTGGGCGTGGCCGCTCGGTGCCAGGGCTACCGGGCCTAGAAGAACGGAGACTCTTGCGCCCAACTGGGGCTCCCAGCCGCGCAAGCTTTGTCGACGTGTCCCCATCTGGCAGGGACTGTCTGCGATAACGGGGGCATTGGAGGGGAGGGGCCCGGGCTGCTGTGGCCACTAGAGACCCGAATACAATGCAATGGGGGAGGTGGGCAAGGCCTGCAGAAGAGGCAGCCGGGCCGCCAGGACACCGCTTGAACACAGCGTTGAGAGGAACAGCTGGCCCAAGAAGAGGTGAGGGGCTTGGACTCTCCCTCCACCCCTTTGATTGACTGCCTGCTCCGATACTACAGTTGAGCTGCAGGACGGAGATCAAGTAGGGTCAGTGAGGCCCTGCAGCGGGCGGACTGACCCTGCCTTGAGGGGGGTAATGAATTTTGGAGAATGGTCTTAGGGAAGGGGGAGGGTTGAAGGGGGAGATGGATTATGTGGGGTATGGGGAAACCGAGAGCCAGTGACGCTCAAGAGGCAGGTTCCTGGAACAGGAGGTACATCCGCCACCACTGGACATCTCGGTGAAGATGAGCTTTTTACCCTGTGGGCCCTGGGGTTTCAGACCTCCGGCTGCTCGTGCCGCCTGAGACTGGAGTAAGGAGGGGCAGGAGGGCCGGGATTTACGCTACCTATGATCCAGGCCCTCAACCACCATATTGCGACGCCCCCGGGTGCCAAGATGGGACACGACAAGCCCTTGACAAACCAGCCCAAACCAAAATTCATAAATTCACAGCACCGGCAGGAGGGCATAAGGGAGTTGGTGGGGGAGACTCCCAAGGCAACTGCTTGCAAGAGAACAGGGACACTACAGTGATATTGCAAGTCATTCAGGACTTTCGCACCACCCTCGAATCTAAGATTGGTCAGGTTCAGGTGGATGTGGCCCTGCTGCGTCAAGACCTCCGAAACACTACAGCCAGAGGGGTGAATCTCTGAGCTGGAGGACACATTCTGTGATCTTAAAAAAAGGAGGTGCCCCCACTTGTCCCAGACTTCCAAGACCCTTACCTACTGAGCTGAGGATGCCAAAAATAGGGCATACAGAAGCAACCTTAGTTTTGTTGGGTTCCCAGAGGGGGTGGTGGAGATCACACCGGAGGTGTTCCTGAAAGAATGGACAGCCCCCAGCCTGAGGTGGCTCAGACAGGCCCATCCTCCAGTGTCTGCAGACCGCCACTGTGACCACACCATGCAATGAGAAGTGACCGTGAGGGAGGTCATAACGCTCTCTAAAGTCTTCAAACTGTAGCAGCAGCTCAGTTTCGAATAGGGCCCGACCGTCGTCACAGCCGCCGCCACCCAATCCGCCAGGTCCCCCCAATCACTCCCATGTGGGAGCTCCATTAGGAACTCCAGAGGAATGTCTGAGAAGTAGGGCATGCGCACCCTCGTCTTTTGCAGGGTCCTGGTCCAGCAGCAGCGCAGTACTCGAAACTCCATGGAGTCTCCAGTGTCAGGCGTGTTGAGGTACAGCAGTACTCTCGATAATTTGCAAAGGTCTGGGACATAAGGGCCTAGCTCTCTCCCTGGCGTAAGCCTGCCCGCGACCCACTGTGTCAGCCATTGAAGCTGTGCTGCCAAATAGTAAGTCTCGAAGTCCAGAAGTGCCAACCCCCCCTCCCCCCCTCCTCCCTGGGCCTCTTGAGCGTGGCCAACGTTACTCTCCTGCAACCCGATCCCCAGATAGAACTTGTTATAATCGTGGTAAGGTCCCGAAAGACACCCCGGGGGATCCACACCGGCAGGACCACGAAGCAGTACAACAGCCGGGGGAGGGCTATAATTTTCAGTAGAGCCACCTTTTCTGCTACAGAGAGGGAGCGTTGCCCAAAGGTCAGCACTGGATTGAATTGCGCAAACAGCCTTGTCCCATAGTCTCCACTCTCACTTAAGGGCCAGTTCAAAGTCCCAACTGAACAACACTTTTGACTGAACTTGCCCTTGGCATCCAACACCACCTTTTTGGACTCTACTGGGGCCCAGTTACAGATTAGTGGGTTTTGTATTCTATAGGTTTCTTTGCAGGACTGAGCCTTGCAACGAGGGATGCCAAGAAACTACAGCAGGAGTACCATAGCAAACCTGAGAAAGCTGCAGAGGATGCCCAAATTCTTCCAAAACTAGTATGACATTCTGCTAGGTCCTTTGTACTCCCTCTGCCCGGGTCTTACATCTTCCCTGATTTTAATACAGTGTCTCATTGGTTGCGTGTGCTGTTCTCACTTCCAGCATTCCTTTTTCTGCCATTTCTTCAGTTGAAAGAGCTGGTAATGTGTGTGTGTGTATATATATATATATATATATATATATATGTATATATATATATATAAGGTTTTTAAATGCCAATTTCTAACTATAACGTCCCTGAAACCTATGGTTTTTCAGTAAATTTCAAAGGTTTTTTAAATGCGAATTTCTAACTATAACGTCCCTGAAACCTATGGTTTTTTCAGTGAATTTCTAAGGTTTTTAAATGCTAATTTCTAGCTATGCCTACAGAGGTAGGACATGTGCAGAAAGGCGAAGAAAGGCGCAGAAAGAAGCAAGAGAAATGCAGAAAGAGGCAACAGAAATCCAGCAAGTGCAGAAAGAAGCAAGAGATATGCAGAAAGAACCAACAGAGGTGCAGAAAGAGGCCTTGTTGCAAAGTCATCCTGTGCCCACAACTTTTTGCTGATGGGTACTGGTGGTAACTGACTGACTAACCACGCCTAGAGCCAGTGTTATGCTAAAAGACACTTAGAATACAGTGAAAACACCTACATACACTAGGGTACACTATGGGTTGGGGTACCCCTGTGATTGGCATGACCTCCCCTGTAAGGCCCTGGTATATAATAGGGCAGGGGGATTAAAACTACCTCTAAGTCGCGTTTGCAGAGTGGTAGAGAAAAGGTGCTGGGCCTCCGACCAGCACTCAGGAATTCTGCTGCGTAGGACTTACAGGAGGTACCAGGAGGGCTTCTTGGCCCCTAAAGTCCCTCAGGAGTAAAGTGGACTTCATCCCCCATCCCGTAGTCTGCCAGGAGGCGCGTTTACAGAGTGGTGGAGAAAGGGGGTATGGCCTCTGAAGATGTCTTAGCAATCCTACTGTGTGGGACCTACTGAAGGTAACAAGAGGGGTACTTGGCCCCCAAGAACATCCTTGGGAGCCAACTACCTCTCCTATTCCCTCCAGTAAGTACCACACAGCAGGATTGCTAAGTTCTCATAACAGGCCACGCCCCATTTACCCACCACTCTGCAAACGCGCTCCCTGGCACGCTCTTCGATGGGGATTGAAGTCCCCTTCACTGCTGGGGGTCCTTTAGGAGCCAACTAGCCTACCTCTTACCTCCAGTAAGCCCCACACAGTGGGATTGCTGAGAGGTGGACAAAGGCCACGCCCCCTTTCCCCACCACTCTGCAAACGCGCCCCCTGGCACGTTCTAAGTTGGGGGATTAAGTCCCCTTGAATACTGAGGGTCCCTGGGGGCCAACTAGCCCACCAGGTACCTCCAGTAAGCGCCACACAGCTGGATTGCTGAGAGTGGTCCGAGGCCACGGCCCCTTTTTACACCACTCTGCAAACGCTGCTCCTGGCGCACTGCTGCTCGGGGGATGAAGTCCACTTGTGTCCCGAGGTCCTCAGGACACAAGAGGACCGCATCGCCCCACCAGCAGTGCGCCAAGAGGCGCGTTTGCAGAGTGGTGTAAAAAGGGGCATGGCCTCGGACCACTTCTCTGTAATGCAGCTTTGTGGAGCATAACGGAGGTACCTGGTGGGCTATTTGGCCCCCAGGGACCCTTAGTATTGAAGGGGAATTAATTCCTGAACTTACAACGCGCCAGGGGGCGTGTTTGCAGAGTGGTGCAGGGAGGGGACGGGGCCTCCGTCGAGATGCCGGCTTTTTTAAAAATGTATTTGTTTTTTTAGAAGGGGGGCTGTGTGGCCCCCCTTCTTTTACAATTTGGGGCCCTGGGGACCCATCCCCCAGGGCCTGACCCGTTTTTTATAATAAAAATAAAAAACAGAAAGGGGCCTCCCGAGGCCAATTTCGTCCCAAGGACCCCATCTCCCGGGGCCCAGCCACTTTAAAAAAAAATTTAATGAAAGGGAGGGGGGCCGCATGGCCCCCCTCCCGGGCCATTTTTGGCACCGGGGACCCCATCCCCCGGGGCTTTGCCTAACCGTTGGGGACCGTGGGGGGAGCCTCAATGCCCCCACGGTCCCAGCCAGCTCCCCGCCTCCTGCGGGAGCCGGCGCTTTTGCACAAGGGGAGCTGCTGACATGCAGCTCCCCTTGTGCAAAAGCAATTCTGCTTTGGTTTTTGGAAGCGAGAGCAGGTTTCCTGCTCTCGCGTCCAAAAACCAAAGCAGAGTTTGCTATGACAGGGCGGGAGCCGTGCTCCCGCCCTGCCATAGCAAACAGCAATGTCCCGGGGGTGGGCACCCCGGGACATTGCAGGAGCCGGCCCTGGGGTGTAGCGGTCCCCAGGGCCATCGAGGCTCCAGGAGGGGGGCCGCGCGGCCCCCCTCCCATCATTTCAAAGCCCCGGGGAGGTGGTGGTGGTCCCGGGGGTCCGCTACAGACCCCGCATTAAAATGAGTATGTGCCCCGGGGAGGTGGTGGTCCCCGGGGCGTGAGGGGGACTCTTGCCCCCACACATCTTTAAAAAAAAAAAAAAAAGGAGCCCCAGGGAAGTGGCGGTCCACGGGGGGGATGCGTGCCTCCCGCATATAATTAAATAGGCCCCGGGAAGGTGGCGGTCCCCGGGGAAGCGTGGGGGGGGGGGTTGGGACCCCCCCACGCATTTATTTTTAAAGCCCCGGGGAGGTGGCGGTCCCCGGGGCTGCGGAGGGCCGCGTTCCCCCCGCATACAATTAAATAAGCCCCGGGGAGGTGGCGGTGCCCGGGGCTGCAGGGGCCCCCGCTATATAATTTGGGATTGCCCCCGGGACCTGGCCCACCGGGGTCTTATAGAAAACAAAGCGCAGCCGAATTCGCGAACCCAGCGCGAATTCAGCCGTTTAAAAAAAAATAAAAAATGCTTTTTTTGGCCCTGGGGGTCCCTGCTGGTGGGGCGATGAGGTCCTCTTTTGTCCTGAGGACCTCAGGACACAAGTGGACTTCATCCCCCGAGCAGCAGTGCGCCAGGAGGCGCGTTTGCAGAGTGGTGTAAAAATGGGGCGTGGCCTCGTACCACTCTCAGCAATCCAGCTATCTGGGGCTTACTGGAGGTAACAGGAGGGCTAGTTGGCCCTCAGGGACCCTCAGGAGGCAAGGGGACTTCACCCCCCAACCAAGAGTGCGCCAGGAGGCGCATTTGCAGAGTGGTGGACAAAGGGGGCGTGGCCTTTGTCCACCTCTCAGCAATCCCACTGTGTGGGGCTTACTGGAGGTAACAGGTAGGCTAGTTGGCCCCTAAGGACCCCCAGCAGCGAAGGGGACTTTAATCCCCATGCAAGAGTGCGCCAGGGAGCGCGTTTGCAGAGTGGTGGGGAAAGGGGGCGTGGCCTGCTATGACAATTTAGCAATCCCGCTGTGAGGGACTTACAGGGATACTTTTAAACTGACCTCAGGCTCAGCAGTGCACACATGCAAGTGCAGAAAACGGCTGCTGGCCTCTAAACTGCCATGCCCTATTATATGCTAGGGACTTAGAGGTAGTTTTAATTCCCCTGCCCTTTTATGTACTAGGGCCTTACAGGGGAGGTCATGCCAATCACTGGGGTACCCCCAACCCATAGTGTACCCTAGTGTATGTAGGTGTTTTCACTGTATTCTAAGTGTCTTTTAGCATAACACTGGCTCTAGGCGTGGTTAAGTCAGTTACCACCAGTACCCATCAGCAAAAAGTTGTGGGCACAGGATGACTTTGCAACAAGGCCTCTTTCTGCACCTCTGTTGGTTCTTTCTGCATATCTCTTGCTTCTTTCTGCACCTTTCTTTGTCTTTCTGGATTTCTGTTGCCTCTTTCTGCATTTCGCTTGCTTCTTTCTGCGCCTTTCTTCGTCTTTCTGCACATGTCCTACCTCTGTAGGCATAGTTCGAAATTAGCATTTAAAAAACCTTAGAAATTCACTGAAAAAACCACAGGTTTCAGGGACGTTATAGTTAGTTGGACATTTCACTCGTACATAACCAGAGAAATTCGGCCGTTATAGTTAGTTGAGCTAACTATAACTCACACCCCCGCAATGCACTGCTGATGACGTCACATATTACATCATTCATGACATGGTCAGTGACATCACTGATGACATCTCAAGTGGCATCACTGATGAAATCATCCAGTGACTGTGTGTTTCTGTAAAGTTTAAATATGTTTTATATATATATGCCAAGGTGTATTGAAGAATGAGTGGGTGTATAAGTGTCTCAATGGATGATATAGTAGGTGCGTGACTGACTCTAGAAGTGAGTGATTAAACGTGGCTTACTGAATGCATGGGTTACTAACTAAACTGTGTGAATGTCTGTATCAGTCTGTCAGTTGGTGTGAAAGCGGCTGCATGGGTTGGTGACTAGCTACATGAGTGTCTATATGGGTTATTGATTGGTTGTCTGAGTATCTGTATGGGTGCCCGAGTGTCTGTGTGGGTGGGCTGGGGTGTGTGACTTTGTGCATAGATGTGTGAGTGGGTGATTCACTGGGTGTATCGGTTCAAGAGCGCATCAGTGAAGGGCTGTATGGGTGGGTGAGTGAGTGTATCGGTGTGTTGGTGAGTGAATGGATGTCTCAGTGATATGTGTGAGTAACTACATATGTGAAAGACAGTATATGTGAGGGTTGCATTATATAAATGACTATGTGAGAGTGAGTGATTGTAAGAGTGGCTGTATGGATGAGTGTGTGCTTGTATCAGTGATTGTATAAGAGTAAGTATGTGTTAGTATCTGTATGAATTAGTGAGGTGGTGTGTGTATAACTGTATAGGTGAGTAAATGGGAGTGTGATTGATTCTTTGCATGACTGACTAGGTGTGTGAGTAACTATGGATGAGTGGCGGTGTGTGAGTGTCTGTATACGTGTATGAGTGCAAATGACAGTGCTGTATTGAGTGATTGCATGTATGAGTGACTGTATGGGTGAATGAGTGGATGTGTTTGTAGACCTAGTAATCAGTGAGTGGGTATATACTAACTGGTATTAGTGTGTCTGGTTTCGAAAATGGTAGTTTGTATTTTAGAGTGGGTGTATCAAAGGTTATATTAGGGTGTGAGGAGGTGCATCAGATTCTGACGTGGATTATGTCATCAGTGATGTCACTGACCATGTCATGAATGATGTAATATGTGACGTCATCAGCAGTGCATTGCAGGGGCGCGAGTTATAGTTAGCTCAACTAACTAGAACGGCCGAATTTCTCTGGTTTTGTACGAGTGAAATGTCAAACTAACTATAACTTCCCTGAAACCTGTGGTTTTTTCAGTGAATTTCTAAGGTTTTTTAAATGCTAATTACTAACCTTTAACGTCTCTGAAACCTACTGGCAGTCGTTTGACGAATCTTCGCGAAATTTTCCCAAAAAAAGGTTCACTCAGGTCAGCTCCTGTCCTGAAAGTTTCGGGGTGATTCGTCAAGCGGGGGCCGAGAAAAAAGGGGGGTCCCAAAACGCATTTTCCCCATGTTAATTTCCATAGGAGCTTTATACACGGCTACAGCCCGAACTGCTGAACGGAATTTCACCAAATTTGGCAAAAAGGTAGGTCTTGGTTCAGAAAGCGACCTTTTTTAGGTTGAGCCTAGCTCAGCGCGCATGCGCAGCCCTAGGAGATGACCTTTAGAAATCGGCCTGCACTTTTCCTCACACTCGTGCTTGTGGTGGCATCCACCTTGCGGGAGCGAGCAGGGGCCATCTGTTTGTAATTAGCGTGGCCGCGTGCGCTTGTTCTTCCACTGCCTGTCTCACCCTCGCTCCCCCTTGTCTAATTAGCTTTCACTTTCGTGCTTTTTCGAGCAGCGGCGCGCGCAGGGTGCCATCTGTTTTTTTCTAATTAGCCTTCACACGTCAGTGCCGATGCAGGGTCCGCGCCCCCAGTCCCCTCACCGTCGGAGCCCGCGGTGCGGCAGGCCTCCCGGGGTGAAGTCTAGCAGCTGCCTCCATAAAGGCTTTCACCCCTCCGCGGCACCCCGGCGCTGTCTATGAACGCCTCAGATGGGCTCTGTAAATCTGCTGTCGCGCGGCGCCTGCAGGGAGCCGCGCGCTCCTCCCAGGGTTATCAAACGAACCCTCAGCATGTGCCTTCCTAATCCATAGGAGCGACAGGCCCGGCACCGGGGTCTCTTATCAGTTCTCCGCAGGGGGAGTTCAGCGACCTTTGTTCTCTCTACAGGCCGAGGATTCCTCTACATCACCCGCATCACATCCGTCTACCACGGATAGACAGCCGGCGAGCGGGAGCGCAAATTCTGTTATAAATCAACCCTGGATTGTGCTGCAGAAGCAAGATGCTAAGAGAGTGCGAGCAACCTGCTGGGCAGAGTGAAGCCTATTTGCATGCGCACTGCATCCAACACCACATCCCGCTCGGCACCCCGGACCACATCCCGCTCGGCACCCCGCACCACATCCCGCTCGGCACCCGCACCACATCCCGCTCGGCACCCCGCACCACATCCCGCTCGGCACCCCGCACCACATCCCGCTCGGCATCCAACACCACATCCCGCTCTGCATCCAACACCACATCCCGCTCTGCATCCAACACCACATCCCGCTCTGCATCCAACACCACATCCCGCTCTGCATCCAACACCACATCCCGCTCTGCACCCTGTACCACATCCAGCAGACCATTTTATGCGCCTCCCCAACCATAAACTACGCCGCATCCAATAATCTACGTTGCATGCATCCTACTACACACCTCATGTCATCCAGCAGAGCATCTCACCTTGCTGTCACTGTTAATTATGATTTGCACAGCGCATAATTAGTCCAGTACCGCAGCTGGGTGTCCGCAGCAACCGGAAATCTCTGTGGCAGCTGGCCCATTTTGATATATTGGCCTGTGAAGTTTGATACTCACAGGCAGCCTCTGTGTTGGCGGTACCACCTCTCCTGCACCTTGTCCAGAAAGATCAGCTTGCTCTTTTACTGGTCTCATCACTGCGCTATATCCCTCAGTCAGAGACTACCAGACGCTCAGTGGCCCACTACATCAGACATACAACTTTAAAGAACTGGACTTGAAACCCTAAAACCCCACACAGCATAACAAAGTGCAAACATATATCCTACTGGAGACCCCAGGGTGGCCCCATTGACTGAACCTTTGTAAACAATCCATGATAAAACCTCTGAGCCTCAAGCCGCTGCCTTTAGTGAACCTAACTAGGATGATTGCGCATCTATTTGATAACATTGGCCATCAGGTTCCATGTTATTTTTTTTCCCAACTTAGCACTTAACCGCTGTGATAACACTTGGACTTTGGTCATTTGCCTAGGGGTCCTGGCATTTTATAGGTTTCCACTTTTGCCCTATTTCAACAACCCTATTTTCATTACCTTTAAGCTTAAGTCTGCTCTTCTATGACGTTATTGCTCTGACTAAGCGAGCACAAGGTGATGATGGATGGAGCGCTGAAACTTTTCAGACACTCACCCCCTGTCACAGATCTGGGTTGAATCCATCATCGTTCTTTAGCTCACTTCGCCACGCTAGTTCAGACCCAGCCATATGCAAATCAGTCTCGACCCTGTGCCTCATGGGAACAGTCCAGCCCGAACTACCAAGCCAGATCTTCCCTGGACCGGAAACAAACATCCTGGGTCCGGTTTCGGGGTAACACCCGTCAGCAGCCAGGCTAGCTTGAATCCAGTGGCTCTGACTAACATTCAGTTTAATGTGAGATATTTACAGTGCCATTCGAGCGGTGAATTTTATTTCATCACTTCACACGTTCACACTGAATTCGGTTGGATAGGTACACCTGTGTTTATTGGGTGTTTATTAGGTGGTACCTTAGGTATATATAACAAGCATTGGCATAGCCAATAGGTCTCGCCTTTGGGACCTTATAAAAGTGTTTAGCCATGCAACAGTTGATGTTGTTGCACCAAGGATATTGTGCTGCATAACTAAATACTTATAAGGTCCCAAAAGCGAGACCTATTGGCTATGCCAATGCTTGTTTTAAATGGTGTAAATCCGTTCAGTAGTTAGAGAAATTGAAGAAATAAAAAATGTATATATCGGAGCACCGAGGAGGATTCGCGTACCCTCCCGAACTTCATTTTGATTGGCTGTCAACACTCCAAACCAGGAAGTGTTGGCAGCCATCTTGTGACTCGGTAACAGAGTCACAGGAAATCTGTGAAAAAAAGGTGAAAAACAAGAAAAGGGGGCAGGGTAGAAACACCCCGAGGGACCCGGGGTGTTTCTTTTAAACGGCCGAATTCGTGCTGGGTTCGCAAATTCGTCTGAGAAAATAAAATAAAAAAATGAAGCGGGGGCTCCTGCGCTTCGTTTTCTATAAGACCCCGGGTGGGCCAGGTCCCGGGGGCAATCCCAAATTATATAGCGGGGGCCCCCGCAGCCTCGGGGACCGCCACCTCCCCGGGGCTTATTTAATTGTATGCGGGGGGCACGCAGCCCCCCTCGCAGCCCCGGGGACCACCACCTCCCCGGGGCTTTGAAATGATGGGAGGGGGGCCGCGCGGCCCCCCTCCTGGAGCCCTCAATGTCCCTGGGGACCGCCACACCCTAGGGCTGGCTCCTGCAATGTCCCGGAGTGCTCACCCCCGGGACATTGCTGTTTGCTATGGCAGGGTGGGAGCACAGCTCCCGCCCTGTCATAGCAAACTCTGCTTTGGTTTTTCTTCCAAAAACCAAAGCAGAATTGCTTTTGCACAAGGGGAGCTGCATGTCATCAGCTCCCCTTGTGCAAAAGCGCCGGCTCCCGCAGGAGGCGGGGAGCCGGCTGGGACCGTGGGGGGCATTTAGGCTCTCCCCACGGTCCCCAACTGTTAGGCGAAGCCCCGGGATAGGATCCCCGGGGCCAAAAATGGCCCGGGAGGGGGGGCACGCGGCCCCCCTCCCTATCAATGTTTTTTTTTTTAAAAAGTGGCTGGGCTCCAGGAGATGGAGTCCCCGGGGCCGAAATTGGCCTCGGGAGGGGGGCCGCGTGGCCACACAGCCCCCCTTCTAAAAAAATAAATTTTAAAAAGCCGGCATCTCGACGCCCCGCCCCCTCTGCAAACGCGCCCCCTTCAATACTAAGGGTCCCGGGAGGCCAAATAGCCCACCAGGTACCTCCAGTAAGCGCCACACAGCTGGATTGCTGAGAGTGGTCAGAGGCCACGCCCCTTTTTACACCACTCTGCAAACGCGCCTCGAGGCGCACTGCTGGTGGGGCGATGAGGTGCTCTTGTGTCCTGAGGACCTCGGGACACAAGTGGACTTCATCCTCCGAGCAGCAGTGCGCCAGGAGCAGCGTTTGCAGAGTGGTGTAAAAAGGGGGTGTGGCCTCGGACCACTCTCAGCAATCCAGCTGTGTGGCGCTTACTGGAGGCACCTGGTGGGCTAGTTGGCCCCCAGGGACCCTCAGTATTCAACTTAGAACGCTCCAGGGACCCTCAGTATTCACCTTAAAACGCGCCAGGGGGCGCGTTTGCAGAGTGGTGCAGGGACGGGACGGGGCCTCCGGCGAGATGCCGGCTTTTCTTTTCTTTTTGCATTTTTAGAAGGGGGTCTGTGTGGCCCCCCTTCTTTTACTATTCTTTGTGGCCCTGGAGACCCCATCCTCCAGGGCCTGGCCAGCCTTTTCTTTTTTATTTTGGAGGGGCGCTGTGCGGCCCCCCTCCTGAGGCCTTTATCGGCCCCGGGGACCCCATCCCCCAGGAAATTGCCTCGTTAAAAAAATAAAAATAAAATATATATATATATTCATATTCGGGAGGGGGGCTGCGTGGCACCCCTTCCCTGGAGCACTTCTGGCCCCGGGTACCCCATCCCCCGGGGCCGGCCTTCCGTTTTTTTTTAAATTAAAGGGGAGGGGGGCAGAGTGGCCCCCCTCCAGGGCCACTATTGGCCCCGGGGACCCCATCCCCCGGGGCCAGCCCTCAAGTTGGGGATGGTGGGGGGAGCCCCAAAGCCCCCACGGTCCCTGCCGGCTCCCCGCCTCCTGCGGGAGCCGGCATTGCTTTTGGGCAAGGGGAGCTGCTAACATGCAGGGCGGGAGCCGTGCTCCTGCCCTGCCATAGCAAACAGCAATGTCCCGGGGGTGGGCACCCCCGGGACATTGCAGGAGCTGGCCCTAGGGGGTGGCGGTCCCCAGGGCCATCGAGGGCTCCAGGAGGGGGGCAGCGCAGCCCCCCTCTCTACATTTGCATGGCCCCGGGGAGGTGGTGGTCCCGGGGCTTGGGGGGCCAGCGAGGCCCCCCCACCATTAATGAAGGAAGCCTCGGGGAGGTGGTGGTCCCTGGGGCTTGGGGGGGGGCCTGCGAGGCCCTCCGCATATAATTAATGAAAGACCCGGGGAGGTGGTGGTCCCCGGGTCTTGGGGGGGCCAGCGAGGCCCCCCCATTAATGAAAGAAGCCCCGGGGAGGTGGTGGTCCCCGGGGCAGCGTGGGGGGGGTTGGAGCCCTGCCACGCATTTTTTCAAGCCCCGGGAGGTGGCGGTCCCTGGGGCTGCGGGGGGCCGCGTGCCCCCGCGCATAATAAACTAAGCCGGGGAGGAGGCGGTCCAGGGCTGTGGGGGCCCCCGCATATAATTTCTCCATTGTCCCCGGGACCTGGCCCACCAGGGGGCTCAAAGAAACGAAGCGCGGGAGTCCGCGCTTCGTTAAAAAAAAAATATTTCGTCTGGATTCGCGCACACAGCGCGAATTCGGCCGAAATTATAAAAAAAGAAATGCTTTTCTTGGCCCTGGGGGTCCTTGAGCAGGGCTAGGGGGTCAGGGGGTTTCTACCCTGAACCCTTTTCATGTTTTTTATCTTTTCTTTTTCTTGTGACTCGGTTCAAGTCACAAGATGGCTGCCAACACATTCTGGTTTGGAGTGTTGGCAGCCAATCAGAATGAAGCTCGTGCTCGGGAGGGTTCGCAAATCCTCATCGGTGCTCAGATATCGATATTATTTTTGGAATTTCTCAGCAACTACTGAACGGATTTACACCATTTATAATAATAAAAAAAAAGGGCGCTTTCTGAACCAAGAGCTACCTTTTTGCCAAATTTGGTGTCATTCCGTTCAGCAGTTCGGGCTGTAGCCTTGACCAAAATTCCTATTGAAATTAACATGCGGAAAACGCGTTTTGGGACCCCCCTTTTGTCTCGGCCCCCGCTTGACGAATCACCCCGAAACTTTCAAGACAGAAGCTGACCTGAGCGAACCATTTTTTGGGAAAATTTCGCGAAGATTCAACAAACGGCGCCAACGATATTGGCAAAAGAAAAATTGCTTTTTGAATAGAAACAAGGTCCTAACTATATATATATATTCACATGCTTTGCATACTCCTGCCATTTAGTGTTGAGTCCGGATGTCTGAAAGTTGTTTTTCTTCGAAGAAGTCTTTCGAGTCATGAGGTAAGGTGACTACTCCTCTTGGTAATAGTGCTCATGGTCATCGACTCCATTGTTAGATAGTTTTCCCCGCAAGAGGTTGAGAATTGAGTAAAGAGTAAGTAAGCATACGTAAAGAGATGTCCATGCATGTGTAATGTAAATGAGAACTGCAACGACCATAGGTGTCTGGGGTGGGCGCATGTGAATCTACAGCTCTACATGCCAAGAACAGATGCTTACGGGGTAACATAATCCGTTCTAGGCATTTGTGCTGTAGATACACATGCTTTGCATAGACTGTATAGCACTGCCCTCCAAAAAGCGGTGGCTAACCAGTGGACGTTGCAGTTGTTTAAAAAAGTGTCTGTAGCACCGCCTGTCCTACGTTAGCTTGTTGGCGTGCTAACACATCCATACAATAGTGTTTGGTAAATGTGTGTGGTGTAGACCAGTGTTTCCCAAACTGTGGTCCGCGGACCCCAACGGGTCTGTGACACATTCCCAAGGGGTCCTCAGGCAGTAATGTTAAAAGCACAACAAAGTTCCTTGTAGAATTAGCAGTTTTCCAGCAACAATAAAAGTGTCAAGATAACGTCAGTGATTAATGTACCTGCTGGAGAGAGATGAGAGTTTTGTCAAGTGGCAGCTTTGACTTATTTAATGTAGCACAGAGGGTTACTATGCCTACTGCAAAGAACGTGTACCATGCATTTTAAAGAACAGTTTTTAATGTGCATAGGTTAGTGGTTTACTGCTTTTGTCACAGAGATTCTTTTGTTACTGTGCAGTTCATAATTGACAATTGTAATCTAGAACAGTGACCTATAAACTGTCATCAAATAGCTGCTTGCAAACTGCATGGTACAAGTTAGAAACATATGTTTTTTCCAAGTCTTTCATTATCCTGATGCTGCTAAAAGGTTTATTTGGGTGGAAATAAATTTTTATTGTTAAAGTCAATGCTAACCACTGTGTTATGTTCTGAATCCTGAGTTTGTGCTTCTCCAGACCAAGCACTCTTTAAAAATGCCTACCAGTATGAATGACATGTGAATCCTACACCTTGTAGTCGCATTTGCCTTATGTAACATTTTCTATACACTGATTTACATGTATGAATCATTGTCTCTATGGGGCAGATTCACAAGAAAAGTGACTCGGTGTGTGCCGCAAGCCATTTGGCTGCGCCGCACTGAGTCACTTTCAAAGCACAGGGATGCGACATTTACAACAATATGTCGCATGTCTGTGCTTCCCCCTGCGCTGGCGCACAAACTGCTGCCATGCGCCTGCAGAGGCACATTTGCACCATGGTGCAAGGATGCCTGCGTCGTGGGGAGATTGTTTATATGCAGGAAGGGTTCCCTTCCTGCATATAAACAATCAGAAATGGCGTTTTTCAACTTCTAAGTGTGCTGCATTAGCACACATAGAACTTGCAAAACGTCATTGTTTTACTGATTGTTTATGTACAGGAAGGTGTCCCTTCCTGCACATAAACAATCACCAGAAGGTGATACCCTCTTTCTATGCGTGCTGCAGAATGCAACACGCACAGAAAGAGGAAAAAAACTAGGAGAAATGAATACATTTCTCCTCGTTGCGCCTCCCTACGCCTCCCCTGGGGAGGCATAGCATTCAGATACATTTCCAGATTTACGATTTCTAGTAAATCTGGAAATGTGTCTGGTTTCATGGGTGTTGCGTGGGAACACCCACAGCAACACCCATGGAACGCCCCTTTCACGCAAAGTGCTGTGTGCAAATGGGTCATATTTACAAGACCAGGAAAAGTCACGCAGGGTGGCTTTTCCTGCCTTGGAAACATGGGGCACTAAAATGCCCCACCAGTGCGTCACTTTTTGTGACGCACCAGTGGCGCAAGGGGCTTGTAAATCTGCCCCTATATGTGTGTGATGTAAAGTGCTCTGACATCCTTCAATGGTATGAGAGATGCTATAAAACAAATGAAATACATGTGACAGAGGGGCTATGGAGAGATGAGAGGCACTGTTGGAGGGTGATAATAAGGGAATCATTGAAGAACCCCAACAAAGATTGTCGTATCCTGGTGCATAGTAAGGTCATCATTTACTAATCTTTAAAAGCTGAAACAATTCAATATATAATGATAAATTTGTTGTAGAATGCACCATTGTTTCCTAAATTTTCTTGGGGGAGAGCCTCCCAAAGCCCCCTTTGTAGTGGTCAGGCTCACTCACTGCACTTGGTGTGCACTGTATGGGGACTGGTCTGAAAACATTTGCCAGGGCTGCTTTGGGTTTCCAGTCTGGCCGGGCAGGAGCCTCGTACTGCGAAATAAAACCAACCATTTAAAAGTTAGTCACGGAGATGCAGCACTAACCTTCCTGTTTTTTGCAAATTCTTTCAATATAAAATACTAAAATCCTTAGTAATTCGAGTATTTGTTTTGTGTGCACGTGTGTTTGTTTTCGAATTACTGTTTTAATGTTTGAAATTTAAATCATACAAATTGCTTGGGGGTCCCCGGCTTCCAGTGGTGACTCAATGGGGGTCCTCAGGAGTCAAAAGTTTGGGAACCACTGGTGTAGACCATGTAGTTGCTTTACAAATGTCAGCTATTGTAATGCTACCTAAAAAAGCCACAGGTGCTCCTATTCAACGAGTAGTGTGTGCTCTAGGAGGTGTAGATAAAGTCCTTTTGGCTTTAATGTAGCATGTCTGGATACATTTAATGACACATCGAGAAATTCCAGATTTTGAAATAGGTTTCCCTTTGTAAGGGGGAGCAAATGCAACAAAAATTTGTTTCGTTTTACGAAAATCTTTTGTCCTGTCAATGTAATACATTAATGCTCTTTTAACATCTAATGTATGAAGAGCCCTTTCTGCTACCGAATATGGTTGGGGAAAGAAAACAGGTAGCACAACCGATTGGTAACTATGAAAAGCAGATACTACCTTTGGAAGGAATTTTAGGTTGGTATGAAGAACCACCCTATCCCTGTGAGGATAGAAGAATGGTTCTTCTAAGGTTAGTGCCTGAAGCTCACTCACCCGTCTTAATGAGATGATAGCATTAACATTGAGGTTTCATGTAGATGCAGGTGGGACGTTTGCTGATATCACTCTTTTAAGGCCTTTCATAAAAGCCTTAATTACTGGTACTCTAAACAAAGATAAGTGTTGTCTGTTTTGAAGGTAGGTAGCCTAGCCACTGCTGCAATGTGTAGACGTTATGGAGGTGTATGCCCTCTCCATGACTAAGCAGGTCAACGCCGTTTCCTCATCCTGCTTCAACACCCTCCGAATGCTCCGCAGGATCTTCAAGTGGATCCCCACCGAAACAAGAAAAACAGTCACCCAGGCCCTCGTCACCAGCAGGCTGGACTACGGAAACGCCCTCTACGCAGGAACGACGGCTAAGCTCCTGAGACGGCTGCAACGCATCCAGAACGCCTCTGCACGTCTTATCCTCGACATCCCCCGACGCAGCCACATCACACCCCACCTGAGAGACCTGCACTGGCTCCCTGTCAACAAGAGGATAACCTTCAAGCTCCTCACCCACGCACACAAAGCACTCGACAACTCCAGACCAGCCTACCTCAACAGACGACTCAGCTTCTACACCCCCACCCGCCAGCTCCGCTCCACGGGCCTCTCCCTCGCCACAGTCCCCCGCATACGGAAAACGACCGCCGGCGGCAGATCCTTCTCCCACCTCGCCGCCAAGACCTGGAACACCCTCCCCACCAACCTTCGGCAGACCCAAGACCTACTGGCCTTCAGAAGACTCCTCAAGACCTGGCTCTTCGATCAGTAGCAGCACCACCCCCCTCTTCCCCCAGCGCCTTGAGACCCTCGCGGGTATGTAGTGCGCTTTATAAGTGACATGATTGATTGATTGGGAGCTACTAGAATAAGCGTGAGGGACATCTGCCTGAGCTTCTGAACCAGAAATGGAAAAGGTGGAAAAGCGTAGGCAAATATTCCTGACCAATTCATCCATAGGGCATTGCCTTTGGGTGGAGGGTGTGGGAACCTGGAGGCGAAGTTTTGGCATTTTACGTTTGGTGCTGTCGCAAATAGGTCTATTTGTGGAAACCCCCATTTGTGGAAGTATGGGAGGAGGACTTGGGGGTGGTGTTCCCACTCGTGGACTTGTTGCCGCATCCTGCTGAGGAGGTCGGCAAAGTCGTTGTCCGTCCTTGGTAGGTGTTCTGCTAGCAGGTGGATTTTGTGATGTATCGCCCAACGCCAAATGGTCTGAGGCGTGACAGCTGTAGAGAGTGTGCCATCCCCCCCACCCCGTTTTTGTACATAGTACATGGCTGTCATATTGTCCGTCCGGATTAGGACAACCTTGCCTATAAGGTGAGGTAGACGCGCTTTCAACGCTAGGTGAACAGCTTGAAGCTCTAGGTAGTTGATGTGAAGATTCTGGTGTTTGGTGACCCTGAACTGTTAGATGCTGTAGGTAAGCGCCCCATCCTGTGAGGGATGCATCCGCTGTTAGTACGATCTGTGGAACAGGGTCGACGAAGGGCGCTCCTTTGTGTGTTCCACAGGTGACGAAAGTGATGGGGGCAGCGGTCTACCAACACTAGGTCGAGTAGCTGACCCTCTGACTGAGTCCACTGACGTGCTAAACATTCCTGTAGAGGTCACATGTCTAGTCTTGCATGGGGCACTATAGCAATGCATGATGCCATCATCCCTAGAAGTCGCATAAAAGTTCTGACTGTTAGATATTGATTGCTTTGAAATTGTGGTAGCAGTACTTCAAATTTTTTAATCCTGGCTGCATTTGGATAGGCTAGACCTATTTGAGTGTTGATTATAGCTCCTAGATATGGTTGCAGTTGTGAAGGCCGACGATGGGATTTCTGAGCATTGATTGTGAATCTCAGCTGATGGAGAAGATTTATGGTAGTTTGAGTGTGTTGACACATTAGTGTATTGGCTTTGATAAGCCAATCGTCTAGATATGGGAAGACATGAATTTGTTGTCTTCCTAAATGAGCTGCTACCACTGCTAAGCATTTGGTGAATACTCCGGGAGCAGTGGTGACTTCGAATTGATAATTATTGCCTGCTATGACAAACCGGAGGTATTTGCGATGTGCAGGGTGACTAGGGATGTGAAAGTATGCGTCCTTTAAATCTAGTGCTGTCATGCAGTCCCCTTGCTTTAGAAGTGGAAGCACTTGTTTTAAGAGTTACGATATGATAGTGTGTAAAGGTCTTAGATCTAAAATAGGTCTTAGATCTAAAATAGGTCTTAGATCTAAAATAGGTCTTAGAGAGCCGTCCTTTTTGGGAATTAGAAAGTACAGGGAGTAAACTCCTGACCCTTGATGTTGTATTGGAACAGGCTCTATGGCGCCATTTATTGATGGAGCTTGTATTTCCTGTTTGAGCAGTTGCTGGTGTTCCAGAGAAAACCTGAGAGTGAGAGGTGGAATATTGGGATGATTTCTGGTGAGCTCCAGGCAATAACCATGTTGGATAATATCCAATACCCACTTGTCTGATGTTATTGACTGCCAAATGGGAAGAAACTGCTGTAGTCAACCCAAAAGGTGTAGGATCATCAGGGGTGAATGATTATGGAGTCACTGTTTGTTGGCAGATGGGGAGGTATGGGTTAGTGTACCTTTGCTCTGACCTTTGGAGCGGTTACACCCTATAGCTGCCCCTGTAAAATCCTGTAGAAGTAGAGGACTGACTTTGTGGCCTGTATTAAAATGTAGAGGCATCAGTGGAAGTGGTTTTTTAACCTCCTCTGTAAAAGAAACGACTAAAGGAGCCTCTACTGGAAGGTGTCCGAAGTGCTCCAAAGGATTTAGCTACTTCTGTGTCTTTTTTCATCTTCTCTAAGGATTCATCCACTTGTGGGCCGAGAAGATGTTGTTTATCAAATGGAACATTCAATAATGTCTGTTGGACTTCTGGTTTAAAACCAGAGATGTGCAACCAGGCATTCTCCTTAAGAGGATGCTGGTATTGATCCCTCTGGCAGCGGTGTAAGCAGCATCTAATGCAAACCTAATGGAGGAATTGTAAATTAATTTTCCTTCCTGCACTAAATCCTGCCCCTTTTTCTTATGCTCCTAAGAGATATTGGAGTAATTCTTCGATCTCATCCCAGTAAGCTCTGTCGTATCTGGCAAGAAGACCCTGTGTATTCGCTATACGTCAGTGATTGGCTGATTGTGCAGCCAATCTTTTGCCTGAGGCATCCATCAGCTTTGACTCTTTGTCAGGAGGTGGTGCATCATCTGTTTGTGAGTTTGCTCTTTTGCGAGCATTAGACACAACCAATGAGTCTGGTGGAAGCTGACCTCTAATAAAAATTGGGTCAGATGGTGGAGGTTTGTACTTTTTGTACACCCTAGATGTAATAATGCGTGCACCTGCAGGATCATTAAAAATATCCTCTCGATGGTGCATCATTCCCTTTAACATTGGAAGAGACAGATGTTTTGTGTGAAGTACCTAAGGTTTCAAATAAAAAGTCTTCCAATAAGGTTTCCTTGTGTAAAGTGATCCCATGCTATGCAGCTGCCCTGGCTATGAGCTCCTGATATGAGGTGTTATCAGTAGGTGAGGGTTTTGCAGGATAAAGAACAGGCTCTGTCTCTCCTGGAGGATCTATATCATAATCCTGCCAGGGGTCTTGGTGGTGCTTCATAATTGTTGTCATCCCCTATATCTGCATCTGGGTCTGTGTAAAGAGAACCCGGAGGTGTAATATTTAGAGTGTTTGCAGGTGAAGGTACCAAGGGTACAGGTGAATGTGGTAGTGGAGAAGGAGGAATAGGATGCAGGGGACTGGTAGCTATGTACTCCTTCCCTTTCAAAGGTATATTATATCCAGTGTCTTGTAGAAACAAAGTTTTCCTTCTGGAAGATGGTACTGGCACAGGATTTGTTATATATAATGCGTCCAGTGTCTGGATAAATATCTATTTCTTGCATGGTTTGTAGGATCGACTCCGGTAGTGTTGGAGGAGCAGATTTATGTTTCGGAGCCGAAGTTTTCGGAACCGAAGCGGTCTTCTCTTTCAGTACAGATGGTTTGGTAGCAGAAGAGATGCTGTCACGGCGTGGAGCCAGAAGGCTTTATCTGTGCTATCGGTGCCGGGCCAGAGGGTGGGGCGGTCGAAGTGGAGTCTCGGTGCCTACCATGGCAGGACGGCAGTGGTGGCCCAGAAGCCTTTTGTTAAATAGAAGTAGGTTTTTGTGTGGGGAAAGGGGTTTGGATACTCACAGCACCTTGAACAGCTGGAAGATCATGTAATTCCAGATCGATTTCCAGTTCAGAGCCTTTAACGGACAAGGCCTCCCCTTTGGCGGCCGACTTTTCCATGTCTTCCTGTTGTTGTTCGATATGTTCTTGGCCGAAGATATCGGGGTGTTGTCTGTGTTCTGCCTCTGCATTTCTCTACGTCGAGCCAGACGGTCCCACAAGGTCTTTTTAGATCGCAACGACCGACAGGCATCACAGTCTTCTCTGTGCTCCGGCGATGAGCACAAATTGCACACGTTATGATGGTCGGTGCACGGGTACTTGGAGCGGCACCAAGGGCAGAATTGAAACTGAATCCGTTCCATCAGCTTGTTACGTCAATGGAGTTGGTATCGAGTAGAAGGTAACCTGGACGGCTAGGCCTGAAGGCCGCAGTTGGGGTGCTCCGACCCGATGAGTAAAGTTTTCTGAATTTTGATACGCGAGGGATGGAAAACGCGTACGTACGAAACAATACCGTCGTGGGATTGTGCACTGAAAGGATCCCGAAAAACAGTCTCAAACCGGAGCGCCGAAATACACATCCGAACCAGATGGCGGAAAGAAAACAATCTAACAATGGAGTTGACGACCATGCACACTACTACCAAGAGTCGTCGTCGAAAGACTTCTTCGAAGAAAAACAACTTGCAGACATCTGGACCCAACACTAGATGGCAGGAGTATGCAAAGCATGTGTATCTACAGCACACATGCCTCAAACATATATATTTATATATTCTTTTGACTTCTTCAAAACCACCACAATAAAAGTCCAGAAAAGTTGCTAGCTGTACAACATTCACTACATTGTCTCATCTGGCCAAGCAGCTGGGGGAATATGCCAAAGCAATACTACTAATGGCATGATAGTTATCCATTCACGCCTATCTCTTACTGCCACATCCTATCAATGACGAAGATACCAAGATTTCACTGGTCATTTATTCGTAGCATTACGTTATGTGGTGGAAAGGTCTCTCTATTCTGCTCACAAAACACTCTTCTCATCACAAGATCCAAGTAACATCTGTAGATGAAAGAGTGAAATAAGCCTAAACCGTGCACATATACCCGAAGGCGTTTTGGCACTCATGGCATCTAGCCTATTAGAGACCACATCTCAACACATCTCGCCATCATAACATAAAAAGACAGTCGATGTGTTTTCTAAAGACAAAAACAAACAAAAGTGTGTGATTCTCTAGTCTAGGGGTATGAAAAAGATTTCCCATCACATCTGCTATGTTTTATTCTGGCCACCACCACATCCCTCCTATTAAGAGTTCTGAGAGGATAATTCATGATCTGAGATGAAGAGTAATAGAATGTTTTAGCTATCAAGCATCATTACTGAAGCTGATTTCAACTGTGTGTGAATCTAAAAATCAGATTGTGGCATTGAAAGGTATGTTGAGTTTCCAATCTCACTACTTCTACTATAACTTCAACCTCGTTCACCGTCTAAGTCTATCTGCAGAGCAGGCTCACTCAACTGTTCTAAACAACTCTTCGGAGAGAAGACGGACAGCAATTTTTGCCATGGTCTTAATGCACAACAAACCGTTCTCCAACAGGTGTCGGATCTGGTGCTGGAGTTTCCTGCGGTTGGAGGGGTACTGCAGAAAGAGGCTGCAGGTGATGACTGGAAGTCCAGTCTTGCCAAATCCAAGGATAGGCTTACCTCTTGTGGGTCTGGGGACCTCATTGGCACCATCACCTCCCTTGGACTCAAGCTCTGGTGCATAGGTGCTTTGAGGCATTGGGTTGTGGCGGTCGCAGACTCACTTCCTTGTCTTTGGTTTCTGCAGAGGGAGGCAAAGAAGACAACTGGACCACTCTCAATGTGGGTCTCACTGTCCCTGAAGTCTCTCGACATGCAGGTCAGTCTTGCTCGATGTTTGTGTTCGGATTGCACACAACAAGCCTTGGCTGCTGCAAGGGGTCCGGTACCTCAGGTGTTGGTGTTGTGCAGCTCCGGTCGGTCCTGGCATCCCCCCCACTTGGAGGGAGGATGGATCTGACCTGTAGGAGCACTGCGATCTCTTCCTGGGCAGCTGCTGCGTCGGTAGACTCCGTAGGTAGCAACATGATGTACCGGGTCTTGCTTCTTTGCTGCCTGCGGCTGCAGGGGAATAGCTCCTCTACTCCAAGGGAGTTTTGTTGGCAGTTTGCGAAGCACTGGCAGCCCTACAGGTTTCTTGAAGTCTGCACAGCAGCAGGACGAGTCAGTTGCTCCACGAGGGTCAGGTGCACCAGGCAGGTTGGCTGGGTTGGCACCAAGTCAGTCATGCTCCTCGGTTCTCAGGTCAGCAGCCTTCTTCTTTGTCCACTTCTTTTGGTCTGTAGAAATCTGAAGTCCTGGTATCAGGGGGTCCCCTAAATACTCAATTAGGGCATTAAGGGGATGAGGGGTAGTAGCCAATGGGCTACTTACCCCTGGGGTCACTATCCCCCTAGATGACCACTTCCTTTGGGGAGTGGGCATCACCCTGTCCCAGAATTCCTAATTCCACCACACACAGTATGGTGGAATTTCTAAAATCGTGTTCAGGTCAGGCTTGGTCATCCTAGAGGTGTGTCCGGCCTGGCAGTGCAACACGCCTCCTGCCTAGCTAATTTTCCCACCTGTCCTGACGCCAAATGGGCCCTGGGCAGGGGGGTGGGCATCCCCTCACCTCCGAGGGAAGCCAGATTTGCATATCAAAGGCAGTGGACTCTTTGAAGATCCCTGCCTTGGAATTCCAATTCGCAGGTCATTCTGTGGGAGGGGGTGTAAACACCCTCTGCCCGAGCAGGCTTTGTTCCTGACCTCCTGAGAGCAAAGGCCCTCACCCTTGGGGGTCAGAAACTAGTCTGTGGTGGCAGGCTGGCTAAGACCAGTTTGTCAGCATACTAGTAGTTGGTAGGTTTTCAGGGGTACCTTGAAGGTACCCTCTGGGTGCATGTATTACTAAACACATCACTGGTATCACTGTGGAATTATTAATACGAGGTGTTTGATACCAAACACCATATGTTTCAGTGAAGCCATTATGTAGCTGGGGAACTTTTTTTGCTCAGTGCATACCTTAAGATGGCTTCCCTGCTCACTTGCAATATAACCAGGCATCACAGGGGTATATCTGCTCATGCAGATATGTACTCACATAAAATATAATGCACCCTGCCTTAGGGCTCAAAGGCCTGATGTAGGGGTGACTTACATATATTAGATGCAATGGCTTTAGCATGACACACAGGAGTGTCCCATCATGTTTTCACTCATGATTTGTACCATGTCACGCAGCCTGCAATGGTAGTCTGTGTGGAATTTGTATGTGGGTCCCTTAGGGTGGCATAAGATAAACTGCAGTCTTTAGTACCCCTGCCCTAGGTACCTGGGGTACCATCTACTAGGGGTTTACAGGGGGCTAAAGTCCTTTGCCAATTGTAGCACAATTAGACAGCACCTTGTTTTAGGGACGAAGCACTGTCACTGAGGTCTGGTTAGCAGGCCTCAGTGCCCTGTTAGTCGAAAATCAGCATCTAGTAGCTAAAAAGGGGGCAAAAGTTGGGGGAGGGGAGGGCGGGACAACTGCAACAAAAGCCCAGTTTCCTACACTTGGATAATGTTAGCTCTATGTAAAAGTGCCAAAAATAAAATGTGGATTACGCCCGTTAACCACGCTCTAATCTCACCCTCCAAGAAATAAGGACATTACATTAACATTTGATGACTGAAATAGATACTGATCTGATGGGTGAACGGCACAGTGCGAAATTGTAGAATCTGGGATCGATCCCGGCTTCCCTCCTTGATCATATGATGTGATCCTAAGCAAACATTTTATTTCACCAATCCTCCTTTTTGTTTATCAGATATGAGAGAACTTTCAATTACGTGAGCTCAAGATGTGCACTGTACAAAAAACCTCACTTTTGTTTGTTTTAATAGACTAAAATGTTGCTCCATGCCCACATATAGGGTACACATGACTATCCCCCGACTTGCATCTTAGTTCACTGATAGCATTGTCGTCAGGGTGAGCGCAAAAATACTTCTCAGTTCATGTTGAAAACGAATTTTTTTCATTAAAATTTCTTAATGCAGTTATTATAATTTGATGTGCTGAGGTGAAACGTTTCAGCGAAATAAATTTTTTTGAATTCTGAAAACACCTTATATTCCAACATCCAGCGCTGGAATTGGGAAGGAAAATGCTACTTACCAGTATGCATCTGTTCTTGGCATGTAGAGCTGCAGAGATTCACACTTTGTGCATAGATCGCCATCTGGTGTTGGGCTCGGATGCTTGCACCTTGTTGTTGTCTTGGAAGAAGTCTTTGTAGTCACGAAATAGGCGACTCCTCCCTTGGACGATAGTGCGCATGGGCATCGACTCCATCGTTAGATTGTTTTTCGCCATGAAGGGAAATGATGGAGTTTGTAAGAAACAGAAAGATGTCCATGAGAATGTATCTAAGTAAGATAACACTGGAACAGATACAGGTTCCGGGGAGGTGGGTGGGCGTGTGAATCTCTGCAGCTCTACATGCCAAGAACAGATGCATACTGGTAAGTAGCATTTTCCGTTCGAGGCATATGAGCTGCAGAATTCACACTTTGTGCATAGACTGTACAGCAGTGTCTCCCCTAGCGGTGGTCGCCTGTATCGGTTGCAGTGGTTTGAAAAAGTGTCTTAAGAACAGCTTGGTCTACAGAAGCTGGTTGCTTTGCCTGCACATCTACACAATAGTGTTTGGTGAAGGTGCGTGTGGTAGACCATGTTGCTGCCTTACAAATGTCTTCTAGGGGAATGTTCCCTAAGAATGCCATGGAAGCCCCTAGTTTGCGTGTTGAATGTGCTCTAGTGGGGGGATTGTTAACGTATGTTTTGCTTTTTGATAGCAAATTTGAATACATTTTACAATCCACCTGGCAATTCCAGCTTTGGAAATAGGATTGCCTTTATGAGGTGGAGAGAAAGCTACAAATAACGGCTTTGTTTTCCTAAAGGCTTTAGTCCTGTCTATATAGTAAAGTAAAGCTCTTTTGACGTAGAGCGTGTGAAGAGCTCTTTCCGCTACCGAATTTGGGTTTTGGAAAAATACTGGTAACTCTACTGATTGATTAAGGTGGAAAGCAGAGATTACTTTGGGAAGGAATTTTGGATTTGTCCTAAGAACCTCCTTGTTACGATGTATTTGTAAGAATGGTTCTTGTATGGTTAAAGCCTGTATCTCACTTACTCTTCTGAGAGAGGTGATTGTAATAAGGAAGGCTACTTTCCATGTAAGGAATTGTGATTCGCATTTGTGCAAAGGCTCAAATGGGGGACCCATGAGTCTAGTAAGAACAATGTTTAGGTTCCACACTAGAGAGGGTGGGAGCCTGGGTGGAATTATCCTTTTAAGGCCTTCCATAAAAGCTTTGATAGCGGGTACCCTAAACAATGACAAATGTTGTCTGTTTTGTAGGTAGGCGGCCAGGGCAGCCAGATGTAATCTTATTGATGAGTATGCTAGATTGCATTTTTGTAGATGTAGCAAATAGCAGATAATCTTTGAATTGAAGCATCTAATGGGTCAATTTTGTTATTGTTGCAGTAAATGACGAATCTTTTCCATTTAGCTGCATAGCAAGCTCTAGTAGTGGGGCGTCTGGCTTCTTTAATAATGTTCATACAGTCTGGTGGGAGGTTAAGGTAACCGAACTCTAGGATTTCAGGAGCCAGATCGCTAGATTCAGTTGTGCTGGATCTGGGTGCCTTATCTCTCCATGGTTCTGCGTTAGCAGCTTTGGGGAGAGACGTAATTTTTGGTGTGGAACTAGTGAGAGTTTGAGTAGTGTTGTGAACCATGGTTGCCGTGCCCATGTTGGAGCAACTAGGATCATCTTGAGAGATTGTTGTTTGAGCTTGCATACTACTAGTGGAATGAGCGGGAGTGGTGGAAAAGCGTACACTAATCTGCCTGACCAGTTCATCCATATCGCATTGCCCTTGGACAACGGGTGTGGGAACCTGGCGGCGAAGGTTGGGCATTTTGCGTTTGAATGTGTGACGAACAGATCTATGTCTGGGTGTCCCCATATTTGAAAGAAGGGTTGAAGAACTTGCGGATGAAGTTCCCATTCGTGTATCTGTTGAGTTAGACGACTTAGCAGATCCGCTATGTGATTGTTCACCCCTGGAAGATGGTCCGCTAGAAGATATATTTTCTGTGGAATGGCCCATCTCCATATACTTTGCGCTAGATGAGACAGCTGCAAAGAATGTGTTCCTCCTTGTTTTTGTATGTAATACTTTGCTGTTATGTTGTCTGTGCGGACTAGGACAGCTTTGTTGAGATGTGTTTGAAACGACTTTAACGCTAGAAATATTGCCAGTAATTCTAGGTAATTGATGTGGAACAGTTTTTGTTGGGTAGACCACCTGCCCTGAATTGTGTGGCTTAGGAGATGAGCTCCCCAGCCGGTGAGTGATGCGTCCGCTGTTAGCACTATCTGTGGAACTGGCTCTAGGAACGGCCGCTCTGTGGAAAGGTTTTGTGTGTTCCACCACTGCAGAGAGCAATGTGTGCGGCTGTCTACCAACACCAGATCTGTAAGTTGACCTTGAGCCTGGTTCCACTGACGTGCTAAGCATTCCTGTAGAGGGCGCATCTGAAGTCTTGCGTGAGGTACAATGAAAATGCAAGAGGCCATCATTCCTATGAATTGCATAAACACTCGTGCTGGGAGAGAGTGTTGGGGCTGAAACTTGGAGATGAGGGTTTGCATACTGGCTATCCTTGCTGGATTGGGGTATGCTAGAGCTTTGGAAGTGTCTATTGTGGCTCCTAGATACTGATGTATGTAGGAGGGTTGAAGGTGCGACTTGGTGTAGTTTACTGTGAACCCCAAGTTGTGCAGCAGCTGAATGGTTTGATAAGTGTGGTGAACACATTGGTTGTGTGACTTGGCTTTTATGAGCCAGTCGTCGAGGTATGGAAATACATGGATTTGTTGTCTTTGCAAGTGCGCTGCTACTACTGCAAGGCACTTTGTGAACACCCCTGTGGTCACTCCAAATGGAAGGACTTTGAACTGATAGTGTTGGCCGTCCACTGTGAACCTTAGGTATTTCCTGTGAGCAGGGTGTATGGGAATATGGAAGTAGGCGTCCTTGAGATCTAATGTGGCAAGGAAGTCGCCTTGTTGAAGCAGTGGAAGAACCTGTTGAAGAGTGATCATGTGAAAATGATCTGACTGTATGTAGAGATTGAGAGGTCTGAGGTCCAGTATTGGCCTTAGGGTACGGTCTTTTTTGGGGATTAGGAAATATAGAGAGTAAACTCCTGTTCCGCGATGTTGTATGGGGACTGGTTCTATTGCATGCTTTTGAAGCAGTGAAAGAACTTCCTGTTTGAGGAGTGTCAGATGTTCCGTGGACATTGGGCGGTGCTTGGGTGGTATGCTGGGTGGAGTTGCTCTAAGTTCCAGGCAGTAACCATACTGGATAATTTGTCTTACCCACTTGTCTGTAGTGATGGAATTCCAGACAGGTAGGAACTGTGAGAGTCTCCCTCCGACCGGAGTCGAATGGTCTGGAGGGAGTGGAGAGAAGTCACTGCTTGTTAGTGGGAGAGGTGCGAGTGTTGTTGTTACCTGGGTCTCTTCCTTTGTTGTTATTTCCCCTGTACCCACCCCTAAAATATCCCCTGTTGGGAGATGTTTGTGTGGGGTTTTTGTAGGAGGAAGAAGCAGTGTCTGCACCGATGTTTTTGGATGCGCCTCTATAGAAGGAGCGTCGAAAGGAACCTCGTGTGGATGGGGACTGTAATGCTCCCATGGATTTAGCAGTCTCCGTGTCCTTTTTCATTTTTTCTAAAGCTGTATCTACAGTTGGGCCAAAAAGCTGTTCCTGATTGAACGGGTGATTGAGGATAGTTGTTTGTACCTCCTGTTTGAAACCAGAAATGCGCAACCAGGCATGTCTTCTTAGTAACACACTAGTGTTAACGGACCTAGATGCGGTGTCTGCTGCATCGAGGGCACATTTGATTGATGCGTTAGTTATTAATTTACCCTCTTCAATCAAATCATTGGCCTTGGTCTTATATTCATCAGGCAAATGTTGCAATAGGGTTTCCAGCTGGTCGTAATGAGCCCTATCATACCTGGCAAGTAATGCCTGCGCATTGGCTATCCTCCATTGATTAGCTGCTTGGGCAGCAACTCGTTTGCCCGAAGCATCTAATAATTTAGACTCTTTGTCCTGAGGTGGAGCATCACCGGAGGTCTGAGAGTTGGCACGTTTTCTAGCGTTGGTCACCACTAGAGAATCTAAAGGACGTTGACCCTTGATGTAGGTGGGATCATTGGGAGCGGGTTTATATTTTTTGTCAATTCTGGGATTGAGAATTCTAGCCCTTACAGGGTCTTTGAATATGTCTGGGGCGTGTTTAATGACGCCTTTTAACATTGGTAATCTTTGTACAGATTTTTGTGACTGTGCAAAGGTGTCTATTAGGAAATCCTCCTCTATGGGGTCCAAATGCATTTGAACACCATGGTACGTGGCAGCTCTGTCTATAAGCTGACCAAAACCAATATTGTCATCTGGGGGAGATGACTTTGTGGGGTATGCATGGGGATCAGGAAGGTCTGGAGGATCTACTGGGTCATCATAATCATCCCAATTGTCCTGTGGTACGTCTGTGTCGTCATCAGGGTCAGTGAAAGGGTCATTGTTCCCTCCCCCACCCCCTAAATCATCATCATCCTGTGGTGGTGGGGAGTATGTTGGAAGTATGGGAGACTTTGGAGAAAAGAAAGGTTTAGTAGGAAGAACAGGAGAAGAGGGTCGTAAAGGTGAAGTGGCACAGTCTCTTTTCTTTACAGGCACCTCAGGGATGTGTGGGGTGTCGAATTTCCTCGTGTTGTGTGGAACATTGACCACATGTCCTGTTTTGGGGTCCACTTGGAGAGTTTTTTGTTGCGGATCGATGGGATCCGGGCGAAAAAGTTCTTCCTAATGGGTAGCCGCTTTTGGTGCCGATTTTTTCGGGTCAGAGCGGGGTCTAGATTTCTGCTCTGGAGCCTTGGAAGGGGTTTTTGGATCCTTCGGCTTCGATGTGGAGTCGGAAATCTTTTTCGGTTCTGAAGATTTTGGTTTCGGATCCGAGGCCTTTTCCTTCGGCGCCGAGGTGTTCGGTGCCGATGGCTTTTTGGGGACTGGGAGAGTAGGACGAGCTCCCGGCTTCGGTGCCGATGGTATCTGCGGGGCAGTGATATGCGGCTTGGTCGGTGCCGAGCCGCCTGAAGGCTTCTCCTTTGTCTTCGGAGCGGGGCTTCTGAAGCTTTGTTTCGGTCGCGACTGGGGCCAGCAGGCGAAGTCTTGACCGGAGCCTTCTTTTTTTCAGGTGGGGTTGGGGTAGGGGCAGTTGTACTCACTCGTTGACCTGGAGTGATGTGGTCGTCTGAGTCGGAGTCGTCTGCCTCGGAAACGATCTCCAGGTCCTCCGAATCATCCTCCGGGACATTGGTGCCTTCGTTGAAGATGTCTTCCGGCACCGGAGCTGCTCGTTGCGCCATAACGTGTCGTCGGGCCCGGCGACCACGGATAGTCTTTTTGGATCTAAAGGAGGCGCAGGCCTGGCAATTATTCTCCTCGTGCTCGGGCAAGAGACAGAGGTTACAGACCTTGTGTTGGTCGCTGTGTGGGAATTTAGCTCCACACTGGGGGCTTTTTTTAAATGGAGTCCTTTCCATTAGCCGTAGGCCCGAATGGCGTCGATAGGCCCAGCGGCCCGCGTCGACGACCGGAATCGAGGATTTGAGGAGCGCGTCGAAGAGCACGCAATCGAAAACAATACCGTTGAGTTTTTGATGGTTTGCGCGTCGAAAAGGTATGGATAGTACCGTACGGAACCGGAGCGCTGAAGTTACATCCGAACCCGATGGCGGAAAAAAACAATCTAACGATGGAGTCGATGCCCATGCGCACTAGCATCCAAGGGAGGAGTCACCTATCTCGTGACTACAAAGACTTCTTCCAAGTCAACAACAAGGTGCAAGCATCCGAGCCCAACACCAGATGGCGATCTATGCACAAAGTGTGAATTCTGCAGCTCATATGCCTCGAACAAATGTATTCTGGTAACCCATACATTAGGGATCAAAGTGTCCTGGAGAAAAAGGGGTGAAGTCACGAGGGGCGTAGCCTGAAAAGCAGAGTCTGACAGTCAACTTAACCATTTATTAAAAAAAAAAAAAAAAATCAGCTGAAAAGAAATTTGCAACAAAGACGTGCCAGTTAATCTGGTCTAGATTACTTAATTGTTGACAAAGAGGCTGCATTGTAAAATATCTTAAAAGGTTAAGACACCTGCTGCAGAGATCATTGTGTACCAGCAATTTTGAGGGGGTTATAATTTTAGCGGTAAGATGTGTCAAAAAAAGCCAAGATGGCCGACCGCTAAGGAGCTCCTGCTGGGAGCTCCCCGGGATAGTGATTGCCATTCGGAGTTAAATCCCTTGAATAGCTCCCCCCATCGAGCCACCGCACTTCTGGAACCGAAGACAACGGTCTTGGGATCCTGCACATCTCAAAATTGCTGTATATAGCTGTTAACCGAGTCCACAGCCTGGAACAACACACAGGGCAACACAGCAAGGAGCGGAACAAAGACCGTGCATCAGTGAAAAAAAGTCTTGCAGATTCTCCCTGCTGGGTGCCTGCAGACAGCCGCCCGCTGTCCCGGCGCAGCCCGTTCCCTCTCTGAGGAATGGCAACCTGAGTCTGGAACCTTGACTAACTGCAGCGGCTCACTGAGGCTGCCTCTACTGTTCCCCAGCATGCCTACCACTTGCCGGAGCAGGGAATAGAGACAATGAGGCGGCCATGTTGTTCTCACAGCCGCCCCTCTCTGCTAACAGCCCCCCTCGGTCTGCGGTGCTGGATCGACCCCCGGTGCCATAAACCGCTCTCGATGACTCAATAACATTGAGGCAACCAGGAGGACAAACTGGACGGACATCTGACTCTCATTCAAATGACTGAATCGGAAAAAGTGCCAAAAGCGGAACAACAAGAGTCGCAAAAAAAGTGGAAGATCAAGAGGTAAGCCGGACGCTGCCCCCTTTCTTGCTTGACCGGCCCCGGTCTGCCCAAGGGACTGCTGTGTGTTTCTTTATTGAGACTGCCATGTGTTCCAAGAGCGGCTCGCTCGACTGACCCCCGGCGCAACAAGAGTGTTGCGGATCTGTAGGGCGTTCCCAGTCGATGGGACTGCCCGCCCTCTCC